>PKML01037773.1:155160-174194 GCA_002933935.1 Eutrema yunnanense
AAAAAAAAAAAAAAGAATAGTACACAATTTCAAAAGAACTTAACTGATTTGACCAAGACATTGTACGGTGTGTGTCACTCAGCACTGCCAATTGCAGTTTAATTTGCACACTTTGTTTTTCCCGCCCTGTGTAAGAATTAATTAATTTTGCTTGAAAAAAAATGAACAGATTAATTTTTCAAATGTCGTAAAAAAATGAATTTTTCGAGTAATGATTTTTGTGAGATTTAAAAGGTCACATGTTATACTGTGCTGAAAAGGCTAATTTTGATCTCTATTTTCATTTCATTTAAATATCAATTTTTCGAAGGAATTTTATAGTTTTATAAACAAATACGGGAGCGGACGACTGAATAGTTGAGCTCATAATTAGTCGTAAGATTAGTTAATTTTCTTATTGTAAGTAAATACTACTCCTTGTTTTATTTTATTCATAATTTCAATGTGAAGAGACAAAACCGTGGGCTTAATGTGAATTTGTTCCAAGAAGTCAACCATACGAGGAGATTCTTGCGAGGGAGATGCGAAGGAGTTGACCAGAATTTATATTAAAAAAAGTCGTTAGAAAGTGTAATTTATGTACTCCAGAAATAACTTGGGTTATGCGATTTTAAGCGAATCCCAGTCACGAATTTTTCATATTTGATAACTATAGAATTGGAACTTACTAATGACCTTTCACTTGAAATTATTAACTTTTTGGAATCGTGTTCTATCAATATGCTTCAAATATTACGTCAAGACTTTAATTATATCCAGACTAGCTCATACTACTAATACTTTGTGAAAACTCAATAAGTTAATAATTTACTAATACTTTGTGAAAACTACAAAAGCCTACGAGCTTATGATCTAATTGGCTAGGGTTTACCGTGTAGATATATTATNTACTAATACTTTGTGAAAACTACAAAAGCCTAGGAGCTTAAAAAAAAATATATATATATATATATATATATATATATGTCAAGGCTTATGATCTAATTGGCTAGGGTTTACCGTGTAGATATATTATTATAAATAGTATATATATAGTTGGATTTATATACAAATATTAAATAGTTTAAAACAAATATTTGAGAACAAACAACTATGAGATATTATGCTCTAATTCCGTATTTTCCTGAAAATATACAAAAATTTGAAATGATAAGTTTTCCAAAAATATTTGTACACAACTAATTTTTATCCGGTAAAACTTTTTATCTACGAGTAGAGCCAAATCTTTCAAACTTGAATAATTGAATTGGTGGATAAATGTTGTACTGATCTTATGAAGGGTAATATGATTAAGTTGTATCTAATAATAAGAAAATTAGTTTTTGGGAAAAATTAATTTGAAAATTAATTTTGGGGAAAGAGAAATAAAATTACACCACAAATATCCTTCTCTATTTCAAATAATTACAACAATGCTATTTGACTTGAAAACTGCTGAAAACTGTGTTAGCAACTAATATAGTCGATGACACTGTTCATCGACCATCCGGCAACACTGTTCATCATCGACGACACTGTTCATTACGTGCAATATTGTTCATTCCACGCGACACTGTTCATCCAAAGTCGACGATACTAATAATCATGCCGTCCCATCGACACTGTTCATCCACCATCCATCGCGATTGTTCATCTCGCGTGACACTGTTCATCTCCAGTTGACGATACTAAGAGCATGATTATCAATGATACTAGTTGGGTATCATAACACAAAAAATTATTATTAAAATATTAGATGAGACTTAATTAGAAACTTTGTAAAAATGTGTGTGCATTCATGAGACTGTAATGGGTTTCATAAAAAATATATTTTTTTTTATAAAATTTTATTACATAAGTAATTTTATTAAAAACATGAAAGAAATTTGGAAAACAAAAAAAAACCACATTTAAACCGACTATTCTTCAGTTGTGCCAAACTTTTGCCAAATATGCTCAATCAAATCATGTTTTAGTTGTTGATGCATTCTTTCTTCGCGAATTTGAGCTCGATTGACCATCATATTGTTCACATTTGTAGATGTTTCCGTAGAATACGTGTAGTCCACTTGTGAAGTTCCGCTTCCTTCTCCTTGCAGGAATTCTGATAAATCATATTGCGTGCATTGGTCTCGTTCGTCTTCTACTATCATATTGTGTAATATGATACATGCTCTCATTATTTTCCCTATTTTAGCCTTATCCCAACTAAGAGCCGGGTTTCGAACAATAGCAAACCGAGCCTGCAAAACTCCAAAAGCCCGTTCGACATCTTTTCTGACAGCCTCTTGATGATTAGCAAACAAGCATGCTTTGGAACCTTGTGGCCGAGAAATGGATTGAATGAAAGTAGCCCATTTCGGATATATACCATCTGTGAGATAGTAAGCCATATGGTATTGACGACCATTGATAAAGTAACTGACCTTTGGAGCTCGACCTTGTAATATATCATCAAAAACCGGAGAGCGGTCAAGAACATTGATATCGTTACATGTACCTGGAGCTCCAAAAAATACGTGCCAAATCCAGAGATCTTGTGAAGCCACAGCCTCTAAAACGATAGTTGGTTTTCCATGTCCACGTGAATATTGTCCTTTCCAAGCCGTCGGACAATTCTTCCACTCCCAATGCATACAGTCAATGCTCCCTATCATCCCAGGAAATCCTCTGGCGTAGGCCTTCTCAGGTACTCAGTTTCGAACATATGTATAATGCCATCCACAAAATGTTCTAAGCATTTTCTCGCTGTGGTTTCGCCCATCCTGAGGTATTCGTCCATCGCATCAGCGGCAATACCATATGCCATTAGACGAATGGCGAGTGTACATTTTTGTAAGGCAGACATACCCAATCTTCCTGAACCATCTTGTCTTTGTTGGAAGTATGGTACTTCATTTGAGAATCTATTAACAATTCGCAAGAACAGTCCCTTGTTCATTCTAAATCTTCGTCGAAACAAGTTGTCCGGATAAACTGGCTCCTCACTAAAGTAATCATTCCATAAACGAATGTGCCCCTCCTCACGGCCTCTTTCTATGTAAGCTCGTTTTTTCCGCATTTTTTTCCCGGCCAAACGGTTACGGACTCCATCAAGACAATCTTCAATTTTTTGATCAAATATGTCCTCAAGTTGTTCATCAAATGTTTCATCCAAATTGTGAGAATTAGATGATGACATACTTTTAAAAATAAGAATATTGGGAGAAAAGAAGAATATGAAAATTAGAGGAAAATAAGTGATTGTTGATGTTTTTTTGAAGTGAATATTATTCAAAGAAGATTTAAGAACTTGATAACCAAATCCAGTGAAGTAGCAAACTTGAAATCAGGGAGAAGAGAAATAGAAAGACAGATTTAAATTAACATGACAAGCTTGGATCCTGCAAAGAGTAAATACACAAAGCTTCTCAATTCAAGTATTCCCTCTACTTAACTAACCGGAAAATACATTCATGATCATATAACTCATAAACCATATCCACATAAGCTCAATTTAGACATAACAGAAGCTATAAAGTGAACCAAGCTTCCCCTTAAAAGCCTAATTATCTAACTGATTCAGAACACAGTCTAATAAACATATCATATCTTAATCTCATAAGTTCACTAAACCTCACACATTTATCACAGCAAAAACCAATTTAAGAACATTTTTTGTCTTTCTCTTGCATCTATTTAGCTGAATAGAAAAGATGAAGCTGAGGAAACCTCCCTAAATTAATGGAATACATAATCAAAATACCAAGACAATGAAAGAACCTAAAGGAAAATAGCGACTACAAAAATACTGACAATAATTTCCAGAAAATGAAGCAAAATAACAAGTTTCACAATGGCAAGAGATCTCAAAGGATCTCCAAATCCAGTACTAAGGAAACCATAATTTATGTTGCAGATTGCATAAATAACCCAAAAATCAGTCTAATCCAATTCCTAACAAGTGGAAGAAGGAATTTCAACACATGCCTAAAAAAAATATCTTAACCAAATCAAACCTTGTTCAAAAAAGTGTTGGAAATCACATACCGTCGGCGATGAAGAGAGAAGGAAGAGATGAGAGTCTCAAGAGTTTTGGTCAGACAAAAAGTTTTGGTACAATATGGTGTCGACACGTGCCCGGGGTGAGACGTCTCAAGAGTCTCAACCCACTGATACGTCTCAGGCCAAATTCTGTTAATAATTGCATTTTTTAATTTATTTTAATGACTTTAATTCAATTGAGACTTGCATTGTTTCATTGATAATCATGCTCTAATAATCCCGACATTGTTCATTATGTCGACATTGTTCATCCAACATCTCGTCGACACTATTTAGTAACTAATAATCCGCCAACACTGTTCATCAAAGTCGACGATACTATTCATCATCGGAATAACAATAATATTTGAAACTTGTAACCCGCTAACATAGTATGTTAACACACATAGTATGTTAACACGTTAACAACTCTCATATATTATTGTTAGCACGCTATCATATTGTGTTAACAAGTTACATGTTATATGTAATTGGGTTAACACGTTATAAATTATCGAATATTATTGTTAACACGTTACAAGTTTCAGATATTATTGTTAGCACGTTAACATATTATATGTTAATTGGGTTAACACGATAACATATTATATGTTAATTGGGTTAGCACAATAACATATTATATGTTAATTGGGTTAACACGATAACATATTTAATTAGCAAGTTAACCAAATAGTTATCCACTAAATATATGGTGATGAATAGTGCATTCGATTGTACAGTGATGAACAATGTCGACGAGATGAACAGTGTCGATGGGATGAACTGTATCGACGGCTTAAGATGAACATTGCCACGTGGGCTGAACAATGTCAACTAGATGGTTGATGAACAATGTCGACGAGATGGTGGATGAACAGTGTCGGCGGTATGAACAGTGTCGGCTGTATGAACAGTGTCGATGAGATGGTGAATGAACAGTGTCGCCAGCTTTATTAGTTGTTAACACAGTTTTCAGCAGTTTTCAAGTCAAATGACATTATTGTAATTATTTGAAATAGAGAATGATATTTTTGGTGTAGTTTTTTTTTCTCTTTCCCCAAAACTAATTTTGAAAATAACTTTTTCCAAAAACTAATTTTTTGGTCAACTTATGTTTTTCACCCAAATCACCCTAAAAAGAATATGTAAAACAATCTATAATTTTTTCCCAGTTTCACACTTATATAATTGCTTCTCTTTTCGACCCCAAAAAAAAAAAATTTGCTTCTCTTATCAATAGTTTTGTTTTCTGTCTAAACCTGATTTTGCATAATGACGTAAACAAAAGTTAAGATAATGCAAAAAACGCGTTCACTTAATCTTGGTAAATTGTTGAGATCTCCATAAATTTATCGAAAGAAGATATGGAAGCTTTGTATCATAATCAATAAATCCTGAAATATAAAGATCTATAAAGTTTGATACATAAGTACGTATAACCTTTTCTGGATTCACACACTTTAATTCTAGATCTCCCAAAACCAAAAATATATATAGGTTTCCAAATCCTACACAAGATTGCCTAGATAAAATCCATGGATTTCCAAATCATACAAGATAATTTCAATATTCGAAATCAAATAAATTTGCATAATTTCCTTATCTGCAAGCCTGCTAATTAACACGATTACCATAACTTTATTCACTTTTTATAACCTTTCCTAGTTAATGTAAAATATCATTAACTATTAAAATATCACACATTAAATATTGACTATATTGGTCCAATCAGTCCACCTCACACATAACACAACTTTTATAAATTCCATTTACATGCAAGGCCAATTTTTTCACTCGTTCTTCTCCAGAGACCCATCAAAAACGTCGCCGTATAAGTGCACAACGTCTCTCTTCATCCTTCACAACTTTTCTCTCTCCCTCAATTCTCTGACAACTTTCTCTCCTCAAAACCAAAAAAACAAAAAAAAACGAGAGAACACCCGAATTTTAAACTGGCCCGTCTCCATTTTCGTTCACAAAATATCGCTTTGTATAGCTTATACTCATGTAAGTATAGCTTTTCCTTCAAGAATGCAATTATTACTGCTGCCATAACTCATGTAATTTTCGATTTGTTCGTTGACGAAGTCGTTTTCGGACAAACTGTATTGTCTGAACCTACAAATGTCGTCGCTTGAATTTTCCGCGCACTTCCGTCTTCTCTTTACTTGCTCTGTTTTTTTTCTTCATGACAGCTCTGGTTTCTTATTTTCTCCTTCAACACCACCACAGAAAAAATGGTCTCCCCTTTTTTTAATCCTTCTTTTCATTAATTACCAAATCGATCTCGTTATTGCAAAGATGGGTTCTTCAAATTATACATAGGTACACACATATTTTCTGATAATAAGCTTTAAAGTAATCCCCTTTTTTTTCCTCCTTTCCATTTTCTCTTATTTTGCAAGAAAATAAGAATTGAGTAAAATATGCAACTTTTGGAATCCAAATCTCGATATTTATTTCGGGATAAATGAAAAAAGGAAAAACAAAGCTTCAACTTTGTTATAAAAAGTTACCAAAAAAAATTGTTTTACAAAATCTTAGTCTCTGTTTCCATATACTCTGTGTTTCCTCTCTGTAAAGACGAAGCTTAAACCAAAACCCTTTCCGTCTTAAAAGGAAGAACATGGCTTCCTTCGCTTCTTGACATGTGTTAATTATACTATTTCCCAACATGCATTTATATAATTCTCTTTAATTAGGACCTTGGAAATTGATTATTTTTCTAGTTTTTAAAATATCTGTCTCAGATTCTCCTGCAACTAGGTTTTTTTCTATTTCCCGTTGAATTTCTTTGCTACTAGTATTATTTATGGTTCAAATTTTGTCTGCATTTTCTTATTTTACATTTTAATTGCACCCAAATTGCTCAATAAATATTATTCTTATTGTTTTCGTCATTATTTTCCATTATTTCGCTTTCTCTTACGCGTAATAATATATTGCTTGCCTCTTAATTACCAGATCCTCATCCTATATCATCCTCAGATTCTGGTTTCTGACTTTGTACACAAAAAAAGTGGCGGAAAAAACGGCAGAGCGTGGTCGATAACCGAAATATGGGGAAGATCTTGAAATCTAAGGTACGCTCTTAAACTACCCGTCGTTTTTTAACTCTTCCTTTGTATTTGTCGCTAAAACACGGCCGCGTTTTGCAGTCTTCTTGGCCCAGAACCGTCGTGAGGAAGTGGCTAAACTTACGTAGCAGCGCTTACGAATTTCACTCAGATTACCCAGTCACACGTAAGAGATTAGCTCGTGCCGTTTTGGCTCTTCGTTTCTGGGCTTCGTGCCGTTTTGGATCTTTGTTTCTAACTTCCCGCCGTTTTCGTAATTTATCGTCTACTTAACGGAGTTTTTTTTTTTGCTGTTCCAGGGAAGATGGAGCCAACTCAGACGAGGAGAAAAAGTTGCTCCGACGGTGATTACTACATGATCGTGCCGGAAAAGTTTCCAGGTAAATATAATTATTAATACTAAATAAACAGCTTATGAAAAAAAGGAGTTTATTATATAGTTTTGGGACATCGAAAACGGCGTCGTATCTGATGTCCGAAACCGTACTTGAATTGGGACAGTCCGTACAAAGCTTTGGGTCCATTGTTAGCCGTAGTAGGGTTAGACATCTGCGTTAAAAACGACGGCAAATAAACGTTGAAAGGGAACCGAGATTTTCTCTTGAAAATCGTGTTATAAAGTAAGTAATAAAATGAGATTAGTTGTAACATCTGTCTCCACGTGTAGGGTGAGAGAATAGGTTTAGACTGTAAGTTAAAAAAAAGTCTTCAGTTTTAGGTGTACTTGCTATCTCAATTCACCAGTTTCTGTTTTATACATATCTTTGTCTGATTATAATTTTTTTAAGACTTAATTGATTTTGTTTATGTTTTGTGGTTGAAATAGGTTGGTTGGGCCAAGCAAATGGGGATTTAAAACACTCAACCGGTGAACATGTGACACGTGTTGATGACAAACTTGATCTCAAGTAATAAATAATTTTCATAATTATATATATATGTATATATTTATTTATAAAGAATTAGCAATGGTTAGTAACTTCTTCATGATTAGAATGTTCGTCGGGACATGGAACGTGGGAGGGAGGTCGCCACATGAAGGATTAGACCTAAAAGATTGGCTTAATTCTCCCGCCGATGCCGACATTTACGTGCTAGGGTATGCGCATAACCATATTAATTAACGTTCTCTTATTACGTTTAATATATTTGTACTATAATTATCTAATCATTGATTTGTTTTGTTTTGTTTAGGTTTCAAGAAATCGTGCCGTTAAATGCCGTAAACGTACTTGGAGCAGAGGACAATGGCCCTGCGGCTAAGTGGTTGTCTCTTATCCGAGAAGCCTTGAACAACAACAACAACTTATCACAAAATGACCTCGAACTTTCTAAAAATCACAGAAACTCCTTCGAACATACGAAATCATCACAACAGCCCCGTCTTAGCTTTTCCAGTCTCCCGGATGATAACCCAGTTGCATGCAATTCAACTCCTCCTCGAGGCTATTCCCTTGCAGCGAGTAAGCAGATGGTCGGGATCTTTTTGTGTGTGTGGGTAAGAGATGATCTCCGTAAACGTATTACCAACCTCAAGGTTTCATGCGTTGGTCGTGGCATCATGGGATATCTTGGAAACAAGGTTAGTCAAAGATTTGCATATAATTAAGAAAAATCATTAGCTTTTGTAACGCTGATTCTAATTACGCTTGATAGCTAACGATCGATGCAACCTTTTATTCCTCTGTGTAGGGCTCGATATCGATCAGCATGTCATTGCATGAGACGAGTCTATGCTTTGTTTGTACGCATCTTACGTCTGGAGAAAGAGAAGGCGACGAGGTCCGAAGGAACTTAGATGTGACGGAAATATTAAAGAGGACAAGCTTTTCGCGTTCTTCTAAAGATTCTTGCCCCGAAACGATCATGGACCACGAGTAAGTCGTCTACGAACAATGTAACGTCAGAAATCGAATACCAGATTTTCTTAAATATATATTTTAATTGTTTTATCATGTGGTTGTGTTACAGTAAAGTAATATGGCTCGGAGATTTGAATTATCGGCTAAGGGCGAGCACTGACGTGCATGAACAGCTTAGGAATCATGATTGGGAAGCACTTCTAGAGAAAGATCAGGTCAGTAACTTTTAATTTAGATTTTTTTTGGTTGTTTATATAATATAATTACTTATTTAAGAGTACTTAAACTAAAACTTTTCTTTGCAGCTAAAGATAGAACAAATAGCTGGTAGAGTTTTTCAGGGATGGGAAGAAGGAAGGATTAATTTCGCACCAACGTATAAATATCTAATAAACTCGGATAATTACGTTGTCCAAACCGAAAAATCAAAGGAAAAGCGTAGAATACCGGCTTGGTAAGCTTCCATCATCGAAAGACAATATACATGAATTTATAATTTTTTTGATTAAACATTTTATGTTGGTGAAATTTTGTTTGTTCTAACGTTATTTTCAAAATCATTTATTTCAGGTGTGACCGAATATTGTGGAAAGGTGACGGGTTGAAACAAATTTGGTACGTGAGAGGAGAGTCGAGATTCTCGGACCACAGACCGGTTCAATCTCTATTTTCGGTTCATATTGATTTAACTCTGAATCAACCGAACCGGAAAACTAAACCGATTAACCAAACTCATCGTCCCAACCCGGTCTTGCCTTACACGTGCCACGGGAAAGTCCAGGCTGAAGAGATCTTGTTGCTCACACGTGCACAAAGTTGTATAAACACACAACCTAGACTTATATCGTCTGCTTCCTAATAATTTATTACTAGTTTCTTTGTTTTTTTCCCTTTGTGTTACTTTTTGGATGTTGCCAAATAAGAGATGACACATGGATTCCTAGGATTGGACAGTGGAGCTTTCAAATTGGCAAAAGCAAGATTGTTAAGTTATTTTTTAATATTGGGTTAACTCTTTTTTTCTTGTTTCCCTGTATTAGCTAAATTTTGTGTAGAAAATACAAGGATTTTTTTTTGGTTTACAATTGTGAGTGTAGTTGTTGTAAAATGTAAAAAGTAAAATGAAAAATCTAATTCTATTATTTAGCTGTTTTTCGGCAATTACACAAATTTCATAATGGGCCCAAACATGAAAGCCCAAATCGGTTGAGCTTCTTTTTCTCTCGCTTCTCCAATCGTCGTGCAGAGCAGTTAAGGGGCCTTAAGGCTTACTAATAAATCTTCAGAGAAAAAAAGTCAAAACAGTTATAATTCCGAGACGACGCATCGAAAACAAAAAGAATTTAAAATCGCAGTGGTGGTCACACTTCGCCGGCGATTTCTCCGATCGTCCTCTCGCGCCAGTTAACTTTCTAAACTTCATCGTGGAAATTCTCACTGATCACAGGTGACCCGATATTGCAGCAGTGTTTGTGTTCGTCTTTGTGTTCTTGTTCTTCTGTTTTGCTTATAGGGTTCTGAAAATTGTACCTCACTATTTCGCGATTTTGGAGTTTTAAGAGACTTATGAGTTGTTTTCGAAGCTTCTGGTATCTGCTTATGTTTTCTTGCGTACGGAAAATGTGGATTTGATTCTAGTCTATGTATTTTTCGGAGCTAATTCGAACTTTCTGTCTGTATACAGCTTTGTGTTGATGATCATATAGAGCTACGATAGCTCTCTTGTTTTCTTCTCCGTTTGCCTTTTGGTATTCTTAAAGTTGAATCCACTCCAATTTCAATTCTGAATGTCTCCATTGCTGCTGCAAGGGTAGGCTTACGGTGCCATACGAAGAAACTTGGGAGAACAATCAAGAAATATGGTATGAAAGTATGAAACTTTATATTGGTTTTGTATTAAAAAAATTTAGGGTTTCTCGTTAAGATATCTAGCTTTTGTGGGGGCAGAAACTTTAGTGCAAATGAATAATATACGGGGAAGCTCTTTTACTTGGACAAAGCTTTATGATTGGCCATGTGTATATCAGAGGATCCACATTTCGTAATTTGATTATGGAATAACGTCTGATTTTAATTGATTTTGTGAGTTTGATGCTAGTAATTGCTTGCTTGCTGGATCGAAAGGTAAGCTCTAGTGATGATAATATCTGCTGAGCTCTTTTCTATCTGCGTTGCAGTCCTTTCCAAACCAAAGTTTTTGGATGGCTAAGAGTTCTGGGATTCATAGTGATGGCGAGATGGCTTCTTATGATAATGCTTCGAAGCGTCCTCATCAGTGGCTTTTGGATGACTCGGAGGCAGATTTACTTCCAATTAACAAGAAACATGCGCCTGAAACTCCTACCAGCAACTTATTTTCTGGAGTGATTAACTCAAATGTCCCTTCTTGGAGAAACACCTTCTGTTTTCAGTCTATTCCTGGTCAATTTACTGAACGGTTATTTGACACCGAAACTACCAGGTCAGCCGATATTCATGATGAAAGCGTTCATTCGATTGACACCGAGAAGGTCACTCCAGGAAGTAGTGGGATTGAGGAACCTTACGGTGATCACTCGTTTGCTTTATCAATGTCCTACACACTTGAGGATCCACAGTCTGCAATCAGCTATGGTGGAATCAGAAAAGTGAAAGTTAGCCAGGTGAAGGATCCTGACAGTTTTGTATCATCTACAAACTCACAGAACTACGACAGGGTGGACATCAGATCTGTGTCGACAACTAATGCGTATAGGGTTGATGAGAATTCCATGTGCGTGGGTCTTGCATTTGGTAAGGAAGAGGAAAATGTTATCGGTGAAAGTTATGATAGGGAGAATGACGTCTTTATATCAGTGGGCCAACCATATAGTAAGGGAGATGAAAATATATCGTTGGCTCCCTACAATGATAATAACAGTTTTGCTTCTGATATTGCTTTCGACAAAGTTGACAGTAATTTAATATCCATGGGTCAAACATATAACCATGTTGACGAGAGTGCTGCATCAAAGGGTAGCAACTTTCACAAAGAGAGCACACATGTATATAAGGATGCTGTATATAACAGGAACAGTAACGTCGTGCAAGACTCTTGTAGCAAAGGACAGAGTACAATCATATCTTTTGGTAGTTCCAGTGATGATGATGCAAATAACTCTGCAAGGATTATATCCAGCTATGAATTTATGATGGCTCAACCCACACCTCAATTATCCGAAACTCCAGCTAGCAAAGATTTGGTTGGATCTAGAACCAACATCCCTGGTACTGGTAGCGATGCTTCCTTCTCTAGTATTGATGTTTCAGCGAAGAAAGAACAGACAAAATCGAAGAAAGTGCAGAGCAATAGTTTCCCTTCTAATGTAAGGAGTTTGCTATCTACCGGTATGCTCGATGGAGTTCCAGTAAAATATATTGCCTGGTCACGTGAGGTAGCTAATCTACTTGCGCTGTATTTCCCAAAGATTGCAATCAAAGGCATTGGTTTATAATTTTCTGTTTTCAGAAGGAGCTGCGTGGTGTTATCAAGGGTTCTGGATATCAATGTGGATGCGACTCATGTAATTCCTCTAAGGTAAGCTACATATTGAATCATGCAGATCACTTGAGGACTCTGCCTCTGACAGAATTTTTGTTTCTCCAGGTGGTCAATGCATATGAATTCGAACGGCACGCTGGTTGCAAGACAAAGCATCCAAATAACCATATATACTTTGAGAATGGGAAAACCATCTACGGGATAGTTCAAGAGCTCAGAAACACACCACAAGATATGCTGTTCAGTGTTATCCCAACAATGACTGGCGGGACTATCAACCAAAAATCTTTCCGTCTGTGGAAAGGTGAATAGTTCATGCCATTTTTGACAAGATATTTTTGAATTGCAGCTGGTCTTTATGCTAATTCTATGTCCTTAACATCTTCTGTATCTTCAGAATCCTATTTAGCTGCTGCACGGGAACTTCAGCGTATATATGGGAAGGAAGAAGGAAAGCTACTCTGAATTATCTTTGTAAAGTCTTGTTGTACTCATTGCTGATAAACTCAACCAGAGGAGAATTAACGTTTTTTTCCCTTCCACTGGAGAAATAATATGAGCACAATTTTACATTACATACTTCATTCATCATAAACTAAAGATGAATGTATATCTGTATATATTCACAACTAACTATCCTTCTATTCTCCATTTTCCATATAAATGAAGTTATTTTTCAGTTCTCTCTTTTAGAATTTCTAGAGTCTCCACTTTGGTTGTAAGCTTGTTCACTATATTTCTACCTATTGTGAAGATTACTGTACTTTGTCGTGAAGGAAACTCAGACTTTGCAGGGTTTAGTAGTCATGATTGATGATGTCTGGTTTAGATGGCCATCTACTCAGCGCAAGTGCCATCTTTTTTTCTTGTTCCAAGACAGTGCTAAACAGTATGATTGTGCCTATATGTGGTAGAATTTTGCCATTACTAATCTCTTTAGTGAAATAGTGAAGAAGGTTAAAACAATTAACTTTTAGAAGAATGGTAACTTCATTTCGATATATGTTTTATGCCGTATAGGTATAGAAGCAATCTTGGTGTAGCGAATACATTGTAATAATCATATTTTCATTGTCTATTACATGAATCCAATAGTTTCATCATTCTTTTGTTTTGCATCTTTTTTCCTCTTGGACAATTATTTCCCTCCCATTGTAGTTAGTAATTCTCTCCTACAATTGCTCTGAAACATAATGGAAAATAGATGAAATTGGTACCTATACGTTCTGACTCCATGAAAAACATTTGTGCCGAGATTGTACAGTTAGACTGTTTCTACAATTGTTCTTCTTTGTTCTCCTTGCTTGCTAATAGTAATGACTTCATGATCAACATTATCCTTTCCATTTCTGATCAGTTCTAACTTTGGTTGTATTGATTCATCATCTGTTTGCGGTGTGGACGGATATTCGTAATCCTTTCCTTTACCCCATATCACAAGATATAGCCCTGCACATATAACCACTGCACCAAGAACCCTGCCAAAGAAGAAAGCATTTTCATTACTTTTTTATTCAATCTTTGATTATTAAAACTCAGTGCCCGATGTTGTTGTTTGGTGTTTTGCTTACCTTCCCAGGTACATCTGCTCAGCAAAGATGACAGTCGACATAATCGCTACTATGATCATGCAAAGAGGACTGAAAGCTGTTACAAACACAGGACCTCTGGTTTTCATCACCACTCCTCCAATGTAGTAAGCAAGTGCTGAGCACACTATCCCCTGCATTCATTTACATTCCAACAATTTAACTAATTAACATTATTGGCCTACAAGACAGTCCGTGAGTCATTGGTTTTTCTGAAACTTGTCTGAAATCTTACACTATAAGTGGCTGTAAGAAGTTTAGTGTCCCAACCAATGGCCCACGCGCCAGGGTTTCCTTTCTCCATCACTAATGCCACAGCAGTTCCTTCTATTGTCCCCATTAGGCATATCCATGCCGTGAGTGAGAGCTCTGCTGGGTAAGTCCTCAACGTGACAGCCTGAAAAAGCATTGCTTTATTGTCAAATTCTGAATAAGTATTTTTACTAAAAAAAGAAAGATTTTTGTTTGCCTTACTTGGAGAATCATGAAACATGCATAACTAAAACAACCAATTGTGACCAAAACTGCGCCTTTGATGACGCTGTGAATATCAGTCCCATTTGTGTTATGTGCAGATGCTCCTTTAGTCCAGAAGAGGTCGAGAACGGGGCCTTTTACAAGAGTCATAATCATGGCTCCTCCAACTGTAGCCAATGTCCCAATCACCTTACCCGCACTCCTAATGCACCGTAGCTTCACTCTTTCGAGCCCGAATATATAAGCGAGGACGAAGGTGATTGCTGGTAAGACATTGTACATGGCTGTTGCAAATGTAGCCGTCGTATATTTCATCCCAAGGTAATATAAGTTCTGATCGATCACTGGCCTATTATATTACATAAAAACATGAAAGGAAAAATAAATCAGATTCAAGTAAAAACAAAAAAGGAGATTTGTGGGAGGATATAGAATATTACTCGAGTAAACCAAGAAGTGATATCTTGAAGAATATCATGAGTGTCATCTTTGGTCTCACTTTCCTGTTTTTACATCATAACCATTGAATTACATTAGAACGTTGCACAATTATTTTTTAACCATAAAGATTTTAGACGTATTAACGCACTTTAAAAAAAAACCCTATATATTAACACACTTTGTATCATTATTATCTTTTTTTTAATGAGGCTCTTATGCTTATTTGAGAATCGTTGTCAAAAAAAAACTTTATACAAATTGGTTGGTTCCTAATCTGTGTCAAAATTACTGGATTACAATCATAATTCATACTCCACTTTTTGATTAAGCATTAAACGTTGAATGGAAACACTAAAAAAAATGTGAAGTATTCACATTCAATGCATGACAGACTTGACAGTGATAGAAGCCACAGAAAACCAAAGATAAACCGTTACAAGTGTTTTTGTCTTTTAACATATGAGTGACCCTTTCTTATCGTATAACTACGTCACAAGCCTCATTCTTTTCATTTTTGTTTTTGCTACTTTCATCATTTCAACACACTGAAATTCCATGCACAATCCACACAAATAAAAAACTCAATATATATATATATGTGTGATCTTTCATCTTTTTAATAAATAATCCGTTTTGTTAAATATGGTCACAATTGTTTCTTCACATTTTTTGTTTTTTTGAACGTTAGTTTCTTCACTTATATTGATTATAGATATATAACATGGAAACAAAAACGTTTAAAACAATTTTGTAATGCATACTCAATTTTCGATATAGATCAAACTAGATGATAATCTACTATATATCATGGTCTTGACACTACGAAACAAACGTTGATGAATTATGTATGTCAAATACGCTGATATATATAAAGAAGGGAAAGTTGATAGTACTTGTCGAAATACAAGGCGAACGGGGCCATAGCGACGGTAGCAACGGCGTGACGGTAAACAACAAGGACATAGTTACTCATGCCTTTGTTTAGTACTGCTTTTGAGAGAATGTCCATTCCTGCTAGTCCTACTTGCAACAATACCACCGAAATGAATGGCCTTGCCTTCTCCATACAGTCCCTCTTCTTTACTTCCTCCATCCTAATAAATTAAGATCAACAATCTCCCTCTTTCTCCCTTTTGATTATATTTAAAAGTAGTAGCAATAGAGAAATGGGGAGGTTTGCTTTAATTGAATGATTTGTTATGATTGTCTTGGTTATCTCTCTTTATATAGGGCAAAGGATAAAAGGATGTGATGTGAACATTCTTCTCTCTACGGAAACTTATACGTGTATGTTATTGTAAATAAATATTATAAAAATATGGGTGTAATGTTATTGTTATTGTTTTTGTTTGTTATATATTTCGAGGCAAGTTGCCATACCTTACCCTGAAATTATGGGCCCTATCTCTCTACTTTATCAACTAGAACCAAAAAGAGATGTACTAACGAATGTATAAATTTGAGAATTTGTTTTTGATCTACTCTAACGCACTTCGTATCAATATTCTCTCATTCGATTTATTTTCTTGATTCTAACAACGTATTTGTGGTAGTAACTTGATTCTAACAACGTATTTATTAGTAAACCGTTGGTTCTTAACTATATGCTATAGTCATCTAAGTCATGTCAACTACCAATATCATACGGTCCATACATGTATTTTCCCCATAGAAATGCATTGTTACGTAGAAATGATATAGTCATATACCAAATTTTCAATGTATATACATATTTTATTTATTTAGTAATAAAAAATATAGAAACTTCAATTGGTTACTTGGTATATACTCTTCTAATTATGGTTGAAATTTATTTATCGGATCTTTTGTACTAAATCAAAGATCTTCAACCAACATTTTTTTGAAGATAATTTTATAAACAACATTACAATACGAATTAGACCTCTAATCCGAGAGATTTTCCGTACTGGAAACTAGGGAAATTTAGGCAGAGTTTCGATGGTGTAAAAGTTTTCACGAGATTTTTACATATAAAAAAGATAGGTGATTATATCGTCACCAGAAAATTATAGCGGCTAGCTTTTGTGAAATTAAGAGTTGCTATGATTTACTTAAGAGTTATGATTTTGTACTTTCTTCATCAGTTGTATTTTTTTTCTTTCATAAATGTCTAAATTAGCACATTTATAAATGTTCCCACATATATTTATGGTCGCCTAACTCCAGGAGAGGTGTTGAAGCATCAAGTTCTTTCCAGTATAAAGTATAAACTATCTAAATGATTAATGAGTCACGATATACCGACACTGTTGGGTAGAGTGATTATTGGTTAGATTTTTTGCTTTTTCCTTTGTTTATCAAGTTATTTTCTATTTTATTTTAGTTCATGGAATATTTATTGACGTAAGTGCGTATAATGGCCAATATTTTGGGTCCTTTGCACTGTTGCCCATTTTGCCACTTAATTTCTGGTGGAATCACTCTCATTATTTTCTTTGCATATAATTTTGTTTTCTAAAAAAGAAGGATCGGTTCTCTATCAATAGAATGTTTTTGATTCGTTATTCTGCACTTGGCAGGTCTGAATATCCACGATATAAGGATCGCAAAAATGATATACACAATTCTACATCTAAGTATTTCATGATAACTTTCTTCATAGTTATTCGCTCCAAAACGAGCAATGAACATCAACAAATAGCCATCCAAACCTCTAAGCTTAGGGATGTGAAAAATATAATTTGAAACTTTAAAAGACTGAATCAAACCCATGCATGGATTGGTTCTTTTACATAGTTTTTTAAATATCCTCTCATTGTCGAGATGAGGGAGTTTTTGTAGGATTATCTAACCCAAGGTAATAATAGACCTAGTGATTGGGCTTGGTGTTGGGAGCTAGATATCCTACGTTGGTTTGGTAGTTGATAATAGAAACGTCTCTTATATGGTTATAAATTCTTTTATCTTCAAAATATTATTGAGCACTTCTTAGAACTAACCGTGTTAGAATTCGTGGCTAACGCCATGAGTGCTAAATGAGATGCATGCTCAACAAGTTTGCACATGATACAGTTCATATATGCATATTCGGATCCGTATTTAATGATCCGACACGCGCAAATCAAACATAAAACTACAAGTGTCTCCATTGTACATAAAACTACAAGTGTAAAGCATCATTGATGTGAGCTGTACACGAGGGGGAAAATTCTCCACGTGAAGAAATTTGGTGGTGGCCTTCCGAACAATTTCTCTCCTCCTGCAGATTGCTCTACTGACTCGATCCGCCACATGGCTCTATGTTGTTAATCACTCTCTTATGACAAAAGATCATCCTTAACAATCAAATCTCCAAATATACAAATTTTATAAATTAATTGCAATTATAAAGAAAAGTCACTCAACATAAAATAAGCACATCCCAAAGACACTTGTAAGTTTTTTTTCTTTCTTAAACAAAAAAAAAACAGCCAAAATGAAACATAAATATATTTTAGTTAGGAAAAGACTGCACTTATTTCTTCACTCGGTTTATGGACTCTTTCAAAGTTGAGTCAAGCGTACTTAGCCACACATACATACATATATATGTAAAAATGTTAATATATATACATGCTACTATATGCATACATATATGTTAATATATATATATATGTTTTACAGTGGCAGACAAGTTAGCACGAGGTGCTCGAGTCTATCCATCAGATTTTACTTATGTAAACTCGATACCTCCGATTTGGTTCACCGAATAGGGTTAGATATCAAAACTGTTGACAAAAAAAAATGTCTTACATATGAAACAAATTTTATTCACATAGTTATAATTTCATTTTGACCAAATTAAACCTTAAACGTGCTTTGTAAGAGTCAATAGGAGACGTGCACGATAACATTGGGGATTCTAAATATACATCTCCTTTCCCTTTTGGGCTGACAAAAAGCAAGATTCCGTGTGGTGTGCACCATTTAATACAAAACAAAAAAAACAGATAAGAGAATGAATAAACTGCAACTATTTGTTGACAAAAAAAAACTGCAATTATTTCAAAGAAAAAAGTTCTTGATCGCTTCTAATATTAAAGGTAAGGTATGATTTTGATGAACC
>PKML01037773.1:175016-186909 GCA_002933935.1 Eutrema yunnanense
ATAACTATTATATCTAATATCAAGATATTAACATGATAACTCGTATTAACATGATAACTCGTATAATCAAGATAACTATTATATATAATATCAAGATATGTTTTTGATGAAAACGATGACGTTACCTAGGAATTAGCACTGTTAACACCACTGCTATCGCCTTCTTCACCGTTGACGTCTTCCACCACCACCATCTTCTGGTTTGTCGGCGGGAATCAAAACCCATGAGTCTCACCACAACGTATAACATCATTAACAAAATAAGATTAACGCATAACATCGTTAACAAGCCAAATTAACGCATAACATCGTTAACAAGCAACGTTAACAACGTTAACAAGCCAAATTAACATATAACATCATTAACAAGACAAGTTAACGATAACTCACCTCATCTCCTTCACCATCACACCTTCTCGTCTCTTCCACCGGTGACGGTTTTTCTTTTGATCGGCGTCTTCATCACCGCCATCACTACCACCACTTCACCGCCGATTTTTACACCACCACCATCTTCATCAATGTCACCGTTTTATTCGCCGGCGTCTACTTCACCAACATCGTCACCACCGTTGTCCTCTTCGCTGCCGACGTTTTCTTCACGACCAACATCTTCACCATTGCCATTAACGAATCAAGTTAACATGATTACACTGATAACAATAGCTTCATGAATCAAATCCTTCATATTTTGTCAATTCCACCATGAATCTCATCCACTTCACAATCCAAACCACCATAATCGACTCACTTCACAAAATCTAACAAGGCAGTGATTGTTTCACAAGAAATTAATCGGATGATAGAACTCACCGTTTGGGGAAACAACGACGTCGTGGTTAACCGGAGTTCAACATCGTGGTTAACCGGAGTTCAACGCTGTTGTTACCAAAGATAGAGAAAGTCGTCGATTTGTTACCGGAGAGTTTGTCCGAGAACTTGAGGCCGCCGACGAGCTAGTGGAATTGATCGGAGGAGAGAACTCGCCGTTTGTTTCTAATCGCCGATAATAGAGTAGGTGGAGAGAGAATTTAGAGGTGAAGGTTTTTAATTAAAGAAAAAAATAAAATAAAATAAAATAAAAGGGGCATTTGGGAATTTCCTTGGCGTTAACACTGTTGAAAAAATTGTCAGAATACCTATTTCATTTTGCATTTATCTGTTACCATCCATTGCAATTAATCTTTTTTTATTCCCATTCACGTATACTATATGATTTTATGTTTAAAGTATATAATTAGTTTTATGCTTCTGTTTTATGTCACCCATGTAATATCTTTGGTATAATTGTTTTTTAAGTAGTAGGTTTCGGTCGAACTAAATGGTCATTTCATATATATTTTGATGAGTGTTAGAAATACACTTTAGTTTAATCATTTTTCAATAAGAAAAAGAACTAGAACGCATGTAAATAATTTACATGTTATTATGTAAGTTTACCTTTTGAAAATTACTAAAACAAGTTAATAAGAATGATATTTATAATCGTTATGACCAATGGTACAAATGATTAATTAATAAAGGAACAAATCTTAACATAATAATTAATTACGCTGGATTATTCTAAAATCACACTATTTATAAATTTATAATTTTTATTTGGAAAATAGTAAAACCCACACTTTGGATGGAAAATAAACATTTTTGTTGAGATTTGGTCCTCTTCAAAAAAAAAAAAAAGTAATAGAGAAGAGCGTAACCACTCTAGAGCATCATTATCGCAAGGTTCTTAGAGCAAAAAATGAGTTTTTTAACCCAAAATTTTTTTTTTTAAATAATAATAATTGTGAACAGTGCAAAAATCGGTTCTTAAATAAGAATTTTAAGAACCGGTTTTTAAGGGGGTTCTTACACTGTTTTTAGCCACGTTTCAATTTCTAATTAGCCGGATTTTTTTTTTTTGCCAGAATTTTTTTTTGCCAGATTCACTTTTTNATAGGGTTCTACCAATAAAGCAGCAAAAACAGAAGTTTCTTAATAGAGTTTCTTAACTTCAAATTTATAATTAAATAATACTTAAGAAACCCAAATTAAATGAGTTTCTCCCAATAATGATGCTCTAACTACCTTTATTCCGCACGTTCTTATTTCATTCATCATTATTCTTCTCAGTCTATTTATTCTAATCGTGCACCACCATTTGCACCCCAAACCTAACAAGACAACAAAAGTTCATTTTCAAAACTTTTTTAGATTGGATTATTTTACATTAAAAAACAAAAAAAAAACAAGATAAAGCTCATAAGGTCGTATACATAACATACTATACGATTGTAAAATGTAAATGCGAGTTTATTCCACCAAAAAACGCATGTCTAAAATCTACAATGACCTATAATATCTACTAGATATATATATGTGGACGTACGATACGAAACCGCATATTTAAGGCTTTTTTGAAAGCTCCAAATTGAATGTAGGGATCGAAAGAAATATATGTGGACGTACGATACGAAACCGCATATTTAAGGCTCATAAAGTCGTATACATAACATAATATAGGATTGTAAAATGTAAATGCGAGTTTATTCCACCAAACAACGCATGTTTAAATTCTACAATTAATGACCTATAATATCTACTAGATATATATATATGTGGACGTACGATACGAAACCGCATATTTAAGGCTTTTTTGAAAGCTCCAAATTGAATGTAGGCATCGAAAGAAAAAGGTGAAGAATGGGATCCATTAATTTATTGGTCAAAGATACAACAAACGAAAAGACGTAATGATCGTCTTCTTCTGATCAAGTTTCCCTATTGCTCCTTTTCTTTTAACTTGTTTTGTAATGCTTTCTTCCGCATTATTATTGTCTATTAATGCTTTTTTTCTCGCATTATTGAGTGTGCTAATGCTTTGGGCGGTCCTCATTTTAATACATATGGGCATTGCCTTTTCTTTTAATACTTTCTTTTTATCAGAAATTATACAATACTTATAAGATTTAACTTAAATGAAGTTTATGAACATCGATTTAGTGGAGTTATATTATTTATTTTCTTAAATATCATTAGAAAATGAAAATGGATTTGCTCGTAGATCTCCGAATTTTGTTGAGATCCCATTATAATACCTATATGCATGATTACGTTAAACAAGCATCCGTTCTCTTACTCCCAAACATTATGGATTTCTACATTACATTTCAATAGTTCTCATCCAACTATTTAATATCTACATTATTTAATATGCTACGATTGCCCAAAGTAATTAATACCTACATAGGCATCATGAATATATTGGGCATGATTGTATATGGAGGGACATGCTTTAGTGTGATTATATCTCTATAATATTATTTAAGAAGACATTTTTAAAAATGAACTTTGTTTTGTAGGTTATTACATGAAATGCCATTACAAATAACAAAGAATAATTAAAATAGGAAAGAATATAATAGTCTTTTAAAATTATTGATTATAATATGGAAAGTATATATTTTGCATTAAAAAACTTATTTATTATTTAATTTCTTAATTATTTTTAATATTATATATTTTAAAATAACAATCAATTCATATATATTCAAATAAAAAAAATATTCAAAATCTTGCTATATTTTCACTATAATTTATTATATTTTATTTGAATATATATCAAAACAAAAGTTAAAAAATATTTTAATAATTTTATAAAAAAAAGTTAGACACAAGAAAACTATTTTTTTTTTAAATAGTTTGTATCCTAACCACAAAAACTAGAGTCATTTAACGGTACATATTAGAGTTATGTTTGCAAAATTATAAGTTTTTGCGGGTTAGCCCGAATAATATTTTAGTTTATTGCAAAACGGGTTAATTAGATAAATTATTACAAATTGACATCTTTATCTATAATCATTAGTTAGCTATATTGTAAAATTCATATAAAAGTAATTTTTAAAATTTTCAAAACAATTTCTTTAAAAAAAATTACTCCGCGCTAATTATAGCGCGGGTTAAATTCTAGTATGGTGTTATTAGAGAGTATCAAAATATAATACTCTCTAATAGCGGTCACGAGTGCGACTGTGCGAGTGTAACGATTAGTTTAAAAAAAAAAAATTGACCTCTTCTTTATTAGCCTTTTCCTTAGGTAGGAAATTTTAAAGATATTCATCTACAATAATTCATCCTAATCTTCTTATTTTGTTTGAGAACTGAAACATACATGAACATTTATATACCACTAATTTTCTTTTTACATTTTCGTAGTGTGGTCTATAAACTGTTTCGCTTTCTTGTGATTATAAATAATTTCACACCTGATATAAGATGTAACATACATTAATATATAAAAGACATAGGCTAGTTCACACATTTTCAATTGATTTGAGTTGAAAACTTATATATGTACAATAACATGGTATCAAAGCTTAGTTAAGTTAGTATGTGTATGTTGCATGAGATAGTATTGTTTGTTTCAATAATGGGATTCGGTTGATATGAACCGATAAAATCTATCATATCAAAAATGCGTGTTAGGAATATCACATCTGATCTCTCATGAGATTTAAAGTATGATATAAGGACATGAGAGAGCGAAATATGATGAGCTATGAGATTACCATATGGAAAAAATGACTTATGATATGGTCTGTGAGCTTACTCAAGATTTATTTTTTTAGAAATCTCTAGTATATTGATCTGATATAATTTTCATAATTCCGTTTAGTGTTAAAAACCTCAAGAAACTAGTTTTCCTAATTTTAAAGTTACTTAATTTTAGAATTAAAAAAGAGGGAGTAGTTTAAATGAAATTAGTAATTGAAAGATGTAGGTAGAAAAAAGCAACATATATATACTAATTAAAAGATGAGAGAAGAAGAAGAAGATGTGTGTGAGAAATGGAGAACAGATCTAAGTGAAGTAGTTGGTGATTGGTGGGAACATTGCTTTAGAGTGTGTCTGTCTTCATAAAAATGGTGTAAGTCGACTCAGACATCAGTCTTATCACCACTTGCAGCTTTATTTCTTCGGTGCGTTCTTCATCAGATTTAATTAACCTCCGTGCTTCTTTGCCCTATCTATTATCACCACTCATTTTATAAATTATTAATGGTTTTAATCATGACACATTAATAGATTCTTCATAGATTATGTTGTAACACCAATCATGAGAAAAGCTCATTCATCGATTTTTTTTTAAAGATATAAGATTCCAATTGGTTTATTCGTGTTGAATTTTTACATTTTGATAAAACAGAATAAAAAAAAAGGAAATGGATATTGTTTGAAAGTAAATTATGCTCATCTAAATGCTAATAAAGATTTGGCTTTGCTTTATTAGCATATATGAAATCAGCAAAATTAAAGGACAATTGAGAGATTAAGTATATAAGTCTTGATCTGGGAACTATAAAGCAGATAGTAAGCATCACTTATAAATGCATTGTGACAAAAAGCAAAAGGTGAACCCATTACATATCTGGAGACGTGCAAATCATTTCCAATCACATACCAAAAGAAGTTTCAACAATCCTAAACTGTCTTCTCTGTATTGTTACTGAAAAATTATTTATGGTTCCGAAAATATAGATATGGAGATATGTCTCGGTCACATTCGATAAGAGTTAGGGACGAAAATATAGATATGGAGAAATGCAGAAACACGGAAATACTCTTTTGCACTCGTCCATATCAGCCTTGTTCCCCACTAGAATCTTATTGACATTGTCTGCTCAATGTTACGGATCCAATTTTTGATGTCGATTCATATAGTACAAACGAAAACATAGAAAAATAATGAATCATTGTTAACTAGTAGATAATAATTGCTAACTAATCATGCATAATTATTGGGAGATCGATTAGATCGACCATATCGAGATTATGTAAAACATGAAGATCAAAGAAGAATATGAATATTTATCAATATCTTAGATTAGAAAATTTAGCTTTATATTAAATATAATATTTTCATATTAATTTAGGAAATTAAGTTGATTTCATCTCTATATAAGTTTATGCACCTTGTAACATTATTTTGATAAGAGTCTAATAATAATTCTTCCTAAACATCTTTGTGTTCTTACTCTCATCAATTTATCATGGTATCAGAGCCTTGATTTAATTCCTATGGATTAGGGTTCCGTTATCTTCCACTTCAAAAAAAAAGAGTTTTGGATTTGTTTTTGCTGGTGATTTTTTCTTTCTTTCTTTTTCTTTCATACTTTACTTTTCATTTAAAAAAAAAAAATTAAAATGTTTGATGACTATGAGCATGAACCTGATGGGTTCGTTCATATATATTTAATCTTTTATTTTCAGGTCTTCATGTGGTTATCCATCAACTACAAATTTAATGTGGCCACGAAGATGATGACTCCAACGGATATATATTGATCCGGTGGTTTATGATAATGTCTATGACATTTTTTTTTAACCTTAAAACACAAGTTTCTTCATGGACAAGAAATTCGAAGAGCGACCAAGACTTGTGACTTTAGTTCGAATCGACTTGAGAATTTTCTACAAATTTTTTTTTGTTCTTTCTTTTTCAAACTTTACTTCTCGTTTAAAAAAAAAAGTCTACACATATTTTGATTTGATTTCTCGCCCTCGCGAGTAGTGTTTCGATTTCGCAATCGTGAATTACTACGATGCTCATGATGTATTTTCCATCGAACCAATTTGACCCTACGATCGGGTATAAACGTCG
The DNA here is from genome assembly GCA_002933935.1 of Eutrema yunnanense. Taxonomy (NCBI): domain Eukaryota; kingdom Viridiplantae; phylum Streptophyta; class Magnoliopsida; order Brassicales; family Brassicaceae; genus Eutrema; species Eutrema yunnanense. Next base: position 181,660 of record PKML01037773.1, read on the forward strand.
TTAATGACCCGACAACTGGGTATATATGCTGTTGAAGAACCCTACGATCGGGTATAAACGTCGATTACCCGACAGTCGGGTGTTGCAGCCGATTTGACCCTACGACTGGGTATAAATGTTGTTGCCCAACGGCTGGGTGTTGTAGTCGATTTGATCCGACGGCCGGGTATAACGCCGATATTTTGAAGATTTGTCCAATCTCATACGTGTTACCACGTTTGAGCTTGCGGGAGGGTATTGGGAGATCGATGAGATCGACCATATCGAGATTATGGAAAACATGAAGATCAAGAAGAATATGGATATTTACCAATATCTTAGATTATGAAATTTAGTTTATATTAAATATAATATTTCTATATTAATTTAGAAAATTAAGTTGATTTCATCTCTATATAAGTTAATGCACCGTGTAACATTATTTTGATGATTAGTCTAATAATAATTTTTTCTAAACACATTTGTGTTCTTACTCTCATCAATTTATCAATAATGGAAGCAAGGAAAACAAAAAACATAGAAAAGAATGAATCATAATGGAAGTAAGAAAAAAACATAAACAAAAAAAAGTCGTTGCAAAGGTTTCTTTTGTTACACAATGGCTCAGAGCCTCATAATCCTCTATAAGAACTCACCGGAGACATAAGTGTTACTAAAACTTCCATTAAGACCAATCGTCAATGGAAAACAATACATATCAACAAGGACCAATTTCAAGAACTATAAGCATATTAAAGATATGGTGGCCTAGTGGTTAGTGAAAATAGTTGGGTTTGTCATGTTCTATGTTCAACCCCTCTAGAATGGATGTAGGGGAAACTCGTCGAAACAAAAGTAGTGGTATGTTCCAAAAAAAAAAAAAAAAAAAAGTAGTGGTCTAAACGGTGCCGTTTACCTCTCTAGGCCTTGGGAGGCCTTGGGCTGAATTGGGAGGCCTATAGGCCCAATTTAAGGAACGAAGGCGTCAGCTGGTAGAGGATGATCCTAAATAACCTTGATCTAATTTCTTATCTGATTTCGTAGTTTTTTTTATTTATTTTAGTTTAATATTTCGTTTTTCGATTTAAACATGTTTATAAAGCCAAAAAAAAAAGAATGAGAAGAAGAATCAATTACGTCTAACTCTAATTTTATGTTGCTCGATATCACACAACTTGAAAATTTTAGATTGATATACTTGTTAAAATATTGCTACTGCTGGTATAAAAGAAAAATCTTGGACCGAGATGAGAACTTTGTGATGCTGACGTGATTCTAAAATATTGTTAACTTTGTGATGCTGACGTTACATGAATACAATAGCTTCAGTATTATATTAATGCATTTCTATTCCTCTTGGACAGTTTATTTTCCCCATAATAGTTAGCAATTCTATTCTACAATTGCTTTCAATGCTTTGAAACATAGTGGGCAACCAAGAAACCGATATATGTTATGACTCCTACATGCAAAACATTTGTGTCGATATTGTTGAGTTAGATTGTTTCTACATTTGTTCCTCTTTGTTCACTTGATTTGTTGATAGTAATGATTTCATGATTAACATTATCTTTCTCGTTTCCGCTCAGTTCTAGGTTTGTTTGTGATGGTGGTGTAGAAGCATATTTATAATCTTTGCCTTTGCCCCATATCACAAGGTATAGTCCTGCACATATAACTGCCGCACCAAGAGCCCTACCAAAGAACAAGATTATTTTATTACACTCATTTGATTATTTAATTTGTGAATGACTTTGGTGTGTCTTTACTTACCTTCCCAAGTACATCTGCTCAACAAAGATGATGCTCGACATAATCGCTACTACGATCATACATAATGGACTAAAAGCTGTTACAAACACAGGACCTCTGATTTTCATCACCAGTCCTCCGATGTAGTAACCAAGTGCTGAGCACACTATCCCCTGCATGCATTTTACGTTCCAAACGATTTAACTTATTTGAAAATAGAGCCAACAAGTGAGTCCTCGAATCAATGTTTTACTGAGGCAGGTTTAAATCTTACACTGTATATGACTGTAAGAAGTTTGTTGTCCCAACCAATGGCCCACGCGCTAAGATTTCCTCTCTCCATCACTAGTGCCACAAATGCTCCCTCTATTGTCCCCATTAGGCATATCCATGCTGTGAGTGAGAGCTCGGCCGGGTAAGTCTTCAACGTGATCGCCTGAAAAAGCAATTGATGCATTGTCAAAATCGATCAACAAGTGTATTTTTTAAATATACATATATATACAAAAATTGCCTTACAAAGAGAATAAAGAAACAAGCATAGCTGAAACAACCAATTGTGACCAAAACTGCGCCTTTGATGGAGCTGTGGATATCGGTTCCGGATGTGTTTTGTGCAGAGGGTCCTTTGGTCCAGAAAAGGTCGAGAGCTGGACCTTTGACAAGTGTCATAATCATGGTTCCTCCAACTGAAACCACTGTCCCAACCACCTTACTCGTGCTCCTGATACTTCGAAGTTTCACTTTTTCGAGCTTGACTATCAAGGCAAGGATGAAAGTGACTGCGGGTAGGGTGTTGTACAAGGCGGTTGCGAATGTAGCTGTTGTATATTTCATCCCCAGACAAAATAAGTTCTGATCGATTACTGGTCTATTATATTCACAAAACACACATAAACAAATTGAAAAATAAATCAGATTCAAGTAAATAAAAAAAGAGAGAGGGCTAAGAGAAAAAACAAAAAAAAGGAAGAAAAATAAAATATTACTCGAATAAACCAAGGAGTGTTATTTTGAAGAATATCATCGGTGTCATCTTCGGTCTCACCATCCTGTTATCATTTACCAATTTGCCATTAATTACATTACAACAACTACTTTCATGCCTTATGAGGCTGACAAAAATTCTCAACCATTTTACTGCAATTCTACCATTAGTTTTTCTTATTAGGACTTGTGCTCATATGAGAATCGTTGTCAACAAAGGAAAAAAAAAAAACTTATTTGAGAATCATTTAATTAAGAATATAAAATTGAGTAAAACACGTACTATCTGCCCATTTGAACTTGGTGCACAAAAAAAAACGGAATAATTGCCTAAAATGGTCTGAAACTAAACCAAATATTGAAATCTATTTTGTGAAATAAGGGAATATAGAGAGTACTTGTCAAAATAGAAAGCGAACGGGGCCATAACAATGGCAGCAATGCCATGACGATAGACGATAAGAACGTAATTGCTCATGCCTTCGTTGAGGACTGCTTTTGTGAGGATGTCCATTCCTGCTAACCCTATTTGCAACAATACCACTAGAATGATTGGCATTGCCTTCTTCATACAATTCATCTTCTTTACTTGCTCCATCCTTATAACTTAAGATCAACAATCTTTTTAACCAAACAAAATAAAAATCAGCAGTTTCTCTCTAGCTTGATTATATTTTTTAAGTAGGAGCAATAGATATATGGCTATTTTGAATAAGTTGTTACGATTTTCTCTCTGTGTATATAGGGCTAAAGATCTTCTCCACAAAACTTGTACATATGTATTAGAACCGATTCTGAGATATACGAAGCCTAGCTATTTTATTTTAATTTTTAATGCATAAAAGATAAACTTACTTATAATATTTTATTTACTATGACAATTTTTTTTTCAAACAAATAACCGGCTGAAACAATTTTTCTTTATGTCACAGTCCACTGCACTAAGTGATGACTTATATAATAACCGATTGTAATAACTTCTATTCGATTTATTGTCAATATATAAATTTCCGATAAATTAATTATTTTTTCATATAAAATTCTCTAAATTGTTATTTTATCCTTCGAAAATATTTACAACATATCATAGTGAGCTCCAGTCAATTATTTCGTCGGTTTGCCTCCAGGGCCGCGGCCGCCACTAAGTGTATACGTTTGGAATAAAACGACATCCGGTTTAATTTGTTTGATTTGTTTGGTTTTCGGTCGTTAGCAAAAATCTCGCCTGATTAAACCGAATAAAAGTTTGGTTCGATTTGAAAGTTGGTTTGATTGGTTTGGTTCTGAGAAGATTTAATTCGGTTATTCGGTTCGATTTTATATATCAGCTATTTTGATATTTTGGAAATTTCGGTTAATTTGGTTCTGTGGTTTAGGTCTACTGGACCAAACCAAGAACCGAGCTAGATTTAAGATGTTGTCGACTGGTTTTTCATTACAAGCCAAATTGAAAACGAAAACCGAAAAGTTTGGTTCCATCGGTTCGATAATCAGTTTAGGTTTCATGCCTGGCACCACTAACGTATTAAGCAAAACAACCGATACTGTAACCCCCAAAAAAAAAAAAAATTTAACCACTGTCCAATATCCAAATCCTCAATATATATAACTTTTTTTTTTGTTATTTTGTTTGACTTTCTTATAAACCGAGTTTGTAGTAGAGAGGACAAAAAGTGAAATGTGCTTATGTGCGTGCGTGCACTTTTCCTCTAATGTTTTGATCTGGCCAAGATCGTGTGGAAGATGTCACACCGATAGAATTCAAGTCCAGTTGACCGAGTCAAACCATATAATCCTGGCTTAGACAAAGATATAACTTATAGATATTTATTATGAGATTTATCATATATGGCATCAAAGAAAGCAAGCATCATATTCATAATTTCATACGGTAATTCTTCTTCTCAAGTTTTACCCGCAATAAAAACCTTTGAATGTTCAAAAATATGAATAGTTGATATGCTCAATTTAATACCCTAAAGTACTAAAGCAGTTGTTATAGTAAAGCTAGGGGTCGAACCACAGAAGACTCACAGAGATCACACAATAGATTATGAAGTGTCGAATTACGCTAAGCCAACAGTTGTAATTAAAAGCAATGCAGAAATTAAAAGAGTTGTAAATCAATCAGGGAAATATAGGCCCAGAGTTTTTCTCAGGAAATCAATGAATGCAGATAAACTAACTAACAGGATTCAGATTTAGCGCAGTTCTTGAACTCAAATCACTAAAATATAGCTAACCAACTCTCGTTGCGAAAACTATCTAAATCTAAATCCTAGGAATTCCAAATCTCTTTGCGAATCCTAAATTCTAAATCAGCTTTAATATCAGGTTTGATATGTTCACAAATCAATTAAACCAAATCTCTTTGCGAATAATCAATTTGCTCACCTAGGTTCTATCAGGTAATTAATCGCACTCTCGTGCCTAATCAATTATCCTAAGATCTAAGTTCCAGATTTATCAACCTAGAATTAGCTATGAACACAACCTAAGGTGAAGAACTATAATTCAGATGGTGAATCCTAA
>PKML01037773.1:205448-270380 GCA_002933935.1 Eutrema yunnanense
AATATCTTAGAATTACATGACATATAATTTGATAAAACTAAATCCATAGAAGCTGATTAAAAATTATGATTTATATGTGTTATTTATTAATTTCTAAAACTATTTAAACTACAATTTATATAAATATAGCTAGTGTTAATACTTTTATTTGAAAAGTATATAAAATACTAATAAATTAATATTTATCTGACGGAAAAAACAAAATAATAAGTTTATTGCTTTTTGGAGAACTAATAAAATTATATCTAATAATACACAAATATATCAAATATCATGACCAAAAAAAAAACATATTTAGCACAAAAAACATATTTAACCCAATACAGTAAATCATTGTAGACCACCAAATACACATAATTTTGTTTTTTAAAAGATGCAATCAATGAAATCGAACTTGAAACAACCAAGATATCAAAACAATACATAACCAATTTGACTAAGGAAGCATTAACAATGTGGCCTTCAAAATTATTATATATTGTGTGGCCTAAAGCTTTGTTTCATCCGATTTAAGCAAAGGACGGGCCTGCTTAGGGATGTTAATTCGGGTAGAAAAGCCCGGCCCGGCCCGAGCCCGAGTTGAGCCCGCCCAGTTTGAGCCCGAATCCAAGTTGAGACCGTGAAAAGGGTACCCGAAATGAGCCTGCCCATTTTAAGCCCGGGTAGTTCGGATAACCCACGGGTACCCGAGTTAGATTGAAAAAAAACAGGAATAAAATGAAACGAAACATTCTGTCATAACTCCAGTCTTTTGAACCGTGATATAATACGCGATTAAACCCATGTAAATTACACAGATCTGTTCCGAATTCCAGGTAATTCACAAGCATCGAGACCCTAAATTGTATACATGCGCGACAAGGAAGATAACTAATTTTTTTTGGTTCCACGAAAGATCAATTTATACTTAATCTGACACAAAAAGAAGAGAGACGAACCAGGGATTAATCAAGCTTTTCGATTGCGACGGATCTGAAGAAAATCGATTAGGAGAGCAACGAAGGAGAAGAAGATAATAATCTAAATTGAACCATACAAAACCGGATTAAACCGGAAAACCAAATTGTAAAATTGATTTTGAAAAAAACCAGTAGGTACCCAGTACCTGATCGGGTATACCCATCTGGGCCAGCAGATATAAAAACCTGCCCGTTTTGGGCCCGAATTTTTCTAGACAAAAAAAATAAAGCCCGCAGGCTTACTATTCCATACAGGTCCCGAATACCCATCGGGCTTTTACCCATTTTTAACATCCCTAGGCCTGCTTATAAGTTATCATAAAGTCTGCACAAAATATGTCAAAGTTGTATGGTGTCCCGAAAAGTAAAACAACATCGGCGAATAATTTTGTTAGCGATCTTCACGAATTTAGGAGATAACTTCGTTAACTGCGCAACAAACTTAGTGACCAGCTCGTCGACTCTGAGTTTCTTCCCATCTGCCTCCTCGGCCCTAAACATGTGTCTGGAAATTTGTAAAGTGCGTCCATCATCTGTAAAATGCACATAGTGATGTTGTTACTGTGAATGCATCAACCTGTTTTAGCAACATTTATCAATCTTGATAAGCTAAAAAGAAGGGAAGGAATAGTTACATTATTATTAGAAACAAAAACAAAAAAGAAGATACAATTACCACAAATTACTTCACAACCACAGGCTTCTTCATGATCATGGCCATAAACAACATGTAAGATGTGACACTCTTTTTCTTATATCAAATATTATTTTTTTTGTAAGAAAAATATCCTAAAATATCACAACAAGAAGTTTATTTTCCAAAACCACCGCAACAACTTTCCTTTTCAATTTCAAATTTTTAATACATATTGTGTGGCTTACTTACCCTTGTTTTGTTTTATTAATTCCACAACACATATTTGATTTTTACAATAATAAATTTTAAGTTATTTTATGATTGATATATATTTAAACTTTCTAATGTTATTTGATTTTTTTCTGTTTATTGATTTAAATATTTTAAAATAACCAAAAAATATATTAATCACTACTATCATAGAGTTTTGGATAGTAGTATTTATGAATTTGGGTCACAAAAATCCAAAGATGCATATTCCATAAAACCCATGTCGCACAACCAACTCAATTAGTGAAACAGTTTAATTGCTCCCTTGGGCTGACTTTCAGCTACGCCCATATTTAATAACAACCTAGGAGCTTGGAAGAGAGACGCATAGGCCCAACCCAATATAACGAAAAGATCCTAAATAATCTTGACCGTTGATTTAACTCTACCACGTCATCGATCCTCCTGAAATACAAATATCCAATAGCAAGCAAGCGTATATCTCTATATAAAAAAATTCTCAATCATTCATCATCATCGGCGAAATTCTCCTGCGTATCAACACTCTCAATTTCAGTGAATCTGTAATGGCGCCCAAGGCAGCGGAGAAGAAGCCGGCGGAAAAGAAAGCAGCGGAGAAAGCTCCGGCGGAGAAGCGGCCGAAGGCGGAGAAGAAGATCGGAAAAGAAGGAGGGAGCGAGAAGAAAAAGAAGAAATCGAAGAAGAGCGTGGAGACTTACAAGATCTACATCTTCAAGGTACTGAAACAGGTTCACCCAGATATCGGAATATCCGGGAAAGCGATGGGGATTATGAACAGTTTCATCAACGACATATTCGAGAAACTCGCTCAGGAGTCGTCTAAGCTCGCAAGGTACAACAAGAAGCCGACGATTACATCGAGGGAGATCCAGACCGCCGTGAGATTGGTGTTGCCTGGAGAGCTCGCTAAGCACGCCGTATCTGAAGGCACTAAGGCGGTTACCAAATTCACGAGCTCTTAGATATTTATTAACAGCTGCGTTTTAGAATGCGAATTTTGTCTTTTGCGTTTGGGATTGTAAACGCAATTATTCCCGATTGATGTTGTAAACGCAATGTTCACAAAACGAAACATTGCAGTTTTTCACAAAACGAAAAGAGATTGTAAGTCTTTTATAACAAAGGTAATAATTCTGTAACCGTTGAATCATGCAATCTGTAATCAGTTACTGCAACATATTAGATCGACCTAATTAAGATACGGCTTAATTAGGTAGTTTGGTGAAATTTGTTTCCTCAAATAGCAATTTATTATTCTCGGCCCATTACAACATAACTTGTCTGAAAGACCCATAATTAAAAATATCAAGGCCCAAAAAGAAAAGTTTTAGCTAATAAGGGTTACACGTGTACAGTTGTGAATCTCTCTAAAGTATGGCCGCCACATCTATCGCCGTTGATTCTAAGATTCCTATTTTTCCATTTAAATTATTTCGTCTTCTTCTTCTCCGTCTTCTCTAATTAGCTTCCTTTTTCTCTATCTTCCTCCTCACGCGCAAATTGAATTGGGTGTAGATGCATTTCTCCTTGATTTTTCTGGTTTCCATGATCCGATTTTAGGGTTTCGCGTCTCGTTTGTATATATATCTGGCTGTTCGGAGAATTATCTCTCTCTTTCTTGGTGTTTTCTTCCGGCATCAAAGTTTCTTAGATCTCTGCGTTTTTTCGATCGAAATTCGAGGATTAGGGCTTTTCCGTTCGGCTCTAGGGTTTCGAAGAGCATAGATATAATGCCTTCGGTGCCCTCTAAGCTACTCGTCCTCCTCCTCCTCTCTTTGGTTCCTTCGTTGACTCCTTATCATTCTGGTTTGTGTTCGCATCGTCTGAAACCTCTTGAAAAGTGTGATTGGCGTGGTAATCTTAGTTAACATTTCGATTTTCTTCTATTCTTCTTCTTCCTCTTCTTCTCTGGTCTCTTTCACATTTTCTTCTCTCGTTCTCGTCTGGTCCTTGAGATTTCCCCTAGCTCGGTTTAACCTTCAGGAAGAAAAAGTTTGTGAATTTTGAATCGTAATCGTCGGACACAGAATATTTGCTCGATTGTTGGTGTTTTTTACTTTCGGCGGTGCTCGATTTGCAAGTTGCAACCCACGAAGGTATGAAAATTTCGTCTCTGTGACTTCTTTTGGGCTTAATTTTTTGTTCAATTTGAGCGTTTTTTCTCATGATTGTGAATGAAATATGTGCATGAAGATCATTTACTCATGATAACTTTGAACTTGTTCGTGGCAGTTACTGCTACTGTGACCTATCATCTGCTATAGCTGGATATGAGCTCTGTTTGTGGTACGTTGGATTTCAAAGATGCAGACTTTGCGAACTCGACTTCGAGTCCCACGCAATGCTCTAATGGCTCGAAGCATTCCTCCTCGCATGCTGGATCTGAAGATTCTCAGGAGTCTGATGGAGATGAAACTGGTTTTATAGACCAAACTGAGAATGAAGAATCCGCTGAGACGGATTTTGGCAAATCCACCTCAGCTTCTTTACCTCCCCTATCTTCAGATGATGAAGAGAAGGATGAGAAACTTACTACTGTAAGTAGCCTGTGTTATTCAAGATTCTATTGTGTCTGGTCTATTGGATTTGAGCCTTGTTTCTTTTTGTGTGCAAGCCTATTATCAGTACAAATAAGTCTACAATAGTCTCCATATATAGTCCAAGCAAGGAGAAAACATTTAATTTAAGAAATCACTGTTTCTGGAATTCCATAGTTTGTACTCTAGTAAGATTTCGTAGTGTTACTCTTGTCACATCTGTCAAGCCAAGGCTTTGTATTCTGTGCTGATTGTTTCTCACCTGTTTATTGTCTGTTCAATTGCAACAGACACCAGTTGTTCTCATCCCTGCCATAAAAGGCAGTCGGGAGAAGCATGGCTTGTCACTGAGGAAGTCAAGTGTTTCGTGGGCGGAGGACGTGTATGATCCTCCTCCCTCCATAGCCTCGCACACAAGAAGCAAGAAACAGCAGCAGAAATCCAAGAGCAAAGACAACCACAGGAAGACAGGAAAGAAAGGACAGAAGAGCAAAGACAACTCTTCCTCTCGTAGTGGCAAGGACAAGAAGCAAGCTTCTCGCAAACACACTCGCGAGAAATTTGATTGGGTAACTCAGATGCCTATAGTTGCAGCATCTTCTTGAATGCCATTGGCTGCTAATAAGCAAGCACATCTATGAGCTTGGCTCCCTCTTGTCAAATATAAATAAATAAATCTCTTTGTGTGTGTGTGTTTCCTATTGAGTTTCACTACAGCTTTTCTTATTGGTAATGGATAATCCTTAACACTATTGTGAAGATTTTCTTGAAGTTGTGTTTTTTTCTTCTTTTTTTTGGGATTCAGTTTCACTTTTGTGAAGAACTCAATGCCATGGAACTTTGTTATTGAATTGATGTCGTCTTATTTGAAGCAAAATTAGTTTATAAATTGAGATCATAGCACAACAACAGTACATGAAACTCTGTCTCTCGCTCTCAGTAGTCTCAGGAGGTATACTCAGCGTTGATCTTGACATAGTCATAGCTAAGATCGCACCCCCATGCCTTTCCGGTGGCTGCACCTTCACCTGTTCACCCGACAAAACTGTACTCAGGTCCACAATACATGGTTCATCTAATTGGCTACTAAAAGGAAGCTCTTACCTACGGATAAATCGATTGTAACAGTTCCGTGAACCTCGCCGGCTTTCTTGAGGTAGTTACTAGCTCCGTCCCTGTGTATATACATTTGTGTAAGAACATGATCTAATTTCATTTTGCCATTGAGATAACAAACTCAGCTGCAAGATAAACCTGTCAAAAGGAAGGGGTTGACCACTCTCCATGAGTGGAAACTCGCCGAGTGATATCCTAAGCTTATCCATCTGGAAAGAAACCCCGGCGTAGCCAGCAGCTGCAGCAATGCGTCCCCAGTTCGGATCTCTCCCATAAACAGCTGCCTGTCACAACCAGCAACGACAGACGTTTACTATTAGTTAAAAACAATAATGCTCACTTTGATCATTTATGTATTTCTCTATTTCCGATCTCATACTTTGACCAGTGAAGAGGAAGCCACCGAGCGTGCAATTTTCGCTGCTTCTGCTTCAGTTTCAGTTCCTTTTACTGTTACCTAGTGATTTTGTGTTATCCGTTAAGGCTTGTTTTCAATCAGAGGGTTGGGAAAAAAACGTTTTTCACTCAAAAAATTGTGAACCTCAATGAGACATGTTGCGCCTTCGCCATCCCAAGCTATTGATTTAGCGAGTCCTTGCATCACCTGAAGAAGATATATTTTTCGGGTTTCATGTTAAGACCAGCTTATGAACAACTGTTCGGAAGATAGCAGGAAAAACATACATACCCCATCAAGGCATGCCTGAAGCTGAGCAGCTTCCTTACAGTTCAAAGAAGATATAAAAGGTGATCCAGATAGCCCGCTCGCCAAAGCAATGACTGTGTCGTTAGTACTCGTGTCCCCATCTACCTATAAGACCATGCTTTCATTAATCAGAGCCTGGAAATGAAAATAACCCAGTTACAACAATCTCTGAAATTGTATAACTTACTGTGATCTGGTTGAAACTTCGGTTTACTGCAACCTTTACCATCTTTCTCCAGATATCACTTTCAACTAGGGCATCTGTTGTGATTACCTGAGAAAGATAAATATCGATTTGGCATTGTTTAGCATCAATGTGTGTATATCTGAACAAACTATGTGGATTGTGCCCAAAAGAAAGTAATAGCTAAAGAACATACACCTAGCATAGTTGCCATATTTGGATGAATCATTCCAGAGCCTTTTGCCATACCCCCAACTCGAACTGTGGTTCCTCCGACCTGAGCATCAAATCTTTGTAAGATATATGAAATTGCAAGAGAGCACAACTGTGTTTCTTGAACCTACCTGTGATTCAACTGCGACGCTCTTGCTTACAAGATCCGTTGTCGTGATTGCTATAGCAGCAGAATCTGCCCTGTATATCAAATCGATTTGGTTACGGGGATGTCCAGTGGCTGATATATAAAGTGAAGATTGTAAACTAAGAGCTGCAAGAGAGAGAGAGGAGAGGATTACTGTTCAACAGAGTCTGACATCGAGTTGACTAGTGTTGGAAGTGCTTGGAGAAGCTCTTTCTGCAAAACAGTATTGAGATCGTAGGAGTGAGAAACACGGGTGATGCAAAGTTACTAGAACACTTGCACGGAAAAAGAATGAGAAATATGTTGTACCTTTTTTATCCTGTGGCCAATAACCCCTGTTGACTCGATTAACACTTCCTCTGGATTCACTTTAAGTAGCTACAACAATGAAGAACAATCAGGACAATGATGAAAGATATGAGGTTTGCGGGGGACACGGGAAATAAAGACACTTAAGGCATACCGTCGCAAGAGAGCCAACACAATCTAACATATCTTGGTAACCAGCGTCACCCTGAAAAAGGAATGATCTCAATACATATAACAATGATGAGTGATGCATAGCTAAAAAGAAAAGAATTCAGGCTATTTCACTATCATATGTATTATTAACTCGTAAACAACATAGCTCGAGATCTCTACTTATCGAAAGCATCAGACTACATCTGAGATATCTTACCGTGGCTGCATTGGCTTGACCGGCATTGATCAATACCGCACGCGCCTGAAAGATTTCAAAACTTACTGATTCAAAGCTCGGAAGCACAAAATGCTTTGGTCTAAGTCCGAAATCCACATAATGAGGTAGAGGAATTACCGTTTTCGAAGTCTCAAGAACCTTTTTGCAGTAAACTACAGGAGCAGCAGCAACCACATTCATAGTAAACACCCCTGATGAAATGCTCAAGAAGATAGTCAGAAACTTTTAGCCTCTGAATACAAATTGAGGGCTAGAAAAAAAGTAAGCATTGAACCTGCAGCTACAGCTTCAACATCACAGGTTACAAGAGCGAGATCAGGCTTCTTCCCTGAAGCTCGTAATCCAGCATACATACCAGCAGCTTTAAACCCTTTAGCAGCTGTAACTCCACCAGCTATCTAAACAACAACAAGATTCAAGCTTTGAATCAACAAGATGATAATTTTAGACTCAAAGTAAGAACCTGTTTCCATGAGCCTTCAGGTAGAGAAATTGGAGCCGCTGGTATGTTACCAGACGCCTCCTCCACACTTGTTGCCACTGCGAACAGTCTTAATTCCCTCCTCGAAGACGACACAAAACTCTGAGACATGAAAACAAAACCAAAAAAACTCCAAAGTTTCAAAATTTTCTTCTTAATCAGCGACCAATCACGCGCAGAAAGTAAAGGGCTTCCTCAGAAAAGATGGAGAATGAGAGAAGAGACCTTAGGCGCGAAGAAATGGGGAAGCTTGAGGGAGGCGAAGTGAGTATGATAACAGGAATGCATCTTTTTGAGAACAGTCGCCGAATTCGAGATCAAGAAGCTGTAGATTCTGATTAACTGTTCTTCTTTTTGTACTTTTTGTCTGAAAATCAAACCTTAAAGTGTTAAACCCTAGACCAACCGCCTTTTCGCCACAGCCATTTTTTTTTTATGGTCGCCGTTTCTATTTTTTTTTTGTTTAAATTGCGTTTGTAATTGTTAGTGAAAAGAGAATGATTTGTTGTAGTTTGTTACGAAATTTGCGTTTATAATTATCATTTTGCATCATATTATGTTATAAAAACACAAGTGAAGGTCTAAAAGGGATTTGCCTCTGCCCCAAATAAGTGAATGGCTGGCTACTTTCATTTGATTTGATTAGATAAAAGATAAGTGTTTGGGTTTTGTTCATTTACACCAACCAATGGTTTTGTTGGTTGTGAAACCGGATCCAGAGGAAGCCTGATGATGATGCTCCTGCTGTCTTGGTTCTCTTGGTCTTGCAGGATCCACAAATATGACCCAACCGTCCAAGAACTTTGCATTCATTCCTTCCTTGGCCTTCCCTGCATCTTGTATTGTTGCAAAAGTCACAAAACCGAAACCCTTTGATCTCCCGGTCTCCCTGTCTGTGATCACTCTAGCTGCAACAACACCAAAAATAGCAAATACGTGATTTGATGATGTATATGTTTGATTATGGATCCCAAGACATGATGATGAATATAAAGAAGAAGAGAGTAGCGTTACCATCCACTAGCTCCCCAAAAGGAGCAAATGCATCCTGAAGCTTTTCATTTGTTGTGAGTCTGGAGAGACCTATTCAAGGCACAACAAGGATACAAGAGTTTCATTATAATGGAATAACCATTTGCTTATCTTCAAGGCCTTAAAGAGTCTTTTTATAAAGTATACGAATTAGCCATCCAGACAAATCAATAAATACGGTCCTTTCCCAAACAAAACCTCCAAAGTGGAGATAGTTTCTGATTGATCATTTCCCAAAAAAAAAACTATCATCTAAAAGAGAACATGAGCAAAATAATCAAATCTTGCATATCTCATAACCGAACATCTATAGCAGAAGAACTTGTCCCTAAAGCTGAATCTATTTTTCTATAAAATTGAAGACGATTCCAGAAAGAAATTACCGCTTACGAAGAGCTTGGGAGACGTAAGAGTTGAGCAGTGGCGAGCCCAGGAGGATGGCGAAGACGAGAGGCTGTTGGATCCGGCAAAGACGCGGCGAAAGGTGGAGACGAACGCCATTGTAGCAAGTCAGAGAAGAAATCAGATTGAGGAGGGAGTGACTGTGAAGAGTATTTTTAGGGCTAATCAATTTTTTGATAAATCGAAACCAAGCCCAAATCTTTATCATAGAAACGGCGCCGTTTTCTCTGATATGTAATCAGGGCTTTGATTGTTTCAACATAATCTATGCTTTTGCGTTTGTTAAAACATAAACATTTTCAGTTTTTGTAAAATGCAATCATTTTGCGTTAGCGTTTATTTTTACACTTGAACAAACATACCAACAAATTTCTTTTATGGGTTCATTTGAAAAATAAAAATGTCTACTAAATTTTAACACGAACAAATTATTCAAGCCAATTTTGCTAATTTTTTTTAAAAAAAACAAAATTTGGTTATGCTTCGAACTGACATTTTTTTACCTTGAAGACAAATGCTCTCAACCACCGAACAAAAATATCTCTCTCCACATGAGTTTAGATCAACTTTGTGCTAATTGTTTGTTTCAATATCATTCAAATCTTACATCACATTTCCACAATAAGACTGAAAAAGATTATTTTCTATAAGTTAAAAGGTTCTCCACTATCCTACAAATCCTTACGACTCTTCTATTTATTTATTTTTATCTTCTCTTTGGTCTTTACAAACACGGAACTGTTCTGGGACTCCTTTGTCAACCTACAATCTATTTTCATAAAAAGAACCAAAACATTACAAAAACATCAAAAAGCTCAGATGAGTGTTGTTGATTCTGATAAACTCTTTGGTACTTTCTTCTCCAGCATTGAGGTTCCGTTAAAGATTGTTAGCTGCATTTCCTTTTGGTACTTCTGCAACTGCAAACCACCATTAATGTGGATATCAATACTTACTAAACCAAATGTAAATATGCATGAAACTATTACATTGTGCCTACTTGTGTGAATGTATACTAAAAATCTAACAAAACACAATTCCATAGCAAATCCTAACCAAATAGCGATCCTGAAAAAATATTCACTTACTTGCTGCTCAGTCATCTTTGTAAAGCCAAACTTCTTTGTCCATATAGACTCCGCTTCTTCAGCTGCCGGAAGGACCAGGTTCTCAACATTTAGAGAAGAAAGAAGATTCTCCACACAAGCAAACAGCCCTTGGAAGTATCCCTAGAGACCATTTTACACAATTAAGTCATTTAATCCATAAATATAGGTCGTGTTTCAAAAAAGAAGGAAAACAAATTGGATGAACACAAGCTTTACCCTTCCTTGGTACTCTCTGCTTGTGGCTACAATTGGAAGTTCAGCAACTTGCTGACCAAAAATTCTCAGCAGCGCAGCAGAAACAACAAGAGAACTATTACGCGCATCATGAGAAGAAAAAGGTAACAATTAGCATAGGAAACAGAGAAGTTGTAAGAGAAAAACTCAGAAAGAGAACATGCATCAACAGCAGCAAACATACTTTACAATCAGGACCAAGCAGTACATTCCTCCAAACTCCTGCCCTGATATATTTCTCCTGCAAATAGGTCATAAGAATTCATTTACAAGACGAATCAACTACTGTCAAACATAGCTATTGTATAAGAATTTATCACATCATAACTTACCCAAACACCATGACAGGAATGAGATCACGACCAGACTTCGCAACAATGGGATCAAAACACTCCTAGAAGATTATACAAACAAGAATTAGGCTACATGTTTGTTATATGTATGTTAAGGTCAAATTTTGAAACGAGAAATTGATCAAACATATAGCCCGAGAGCACATCTCAGTCAAGACATACCCTGAAGATAACAGCCGCTCGTGAAAGCAAGCGCAGATGCTCTGGGTATCGGCTTTTTCCACTAAGTATCCTCCATTGGACTGTATCCCCATTCTCGGTAAATACTCCTTTTTCTCTGTCTTTTCTGCATATTATGTCTAACAAAAGTGTAGGTATAGTTTGTGGCCCACAGGAAACAGAACTCTGAACTGCCGTATAAATCCTGCTGCAGTCGTTACAGCAGAACCATTTCTCCTGTGGAATTTCCTACAGCATTCAGGGAAGAAGTTGAGAAATTTTGAATGACCTCGCGAACACAACTTACACAAGGAGTCAGCCTTACACAACTTACTTTCAAATCACAGAGCCCATTCCCTCTCAGGCAACCAACATGGTACTCTTTCTCACACTTCAAAAGAATAGAAGAAGAGGACTATCAGAAAAGGCTGAACTGGTAATGGGAAGAATTGAATAAAAGAGATCAGGAATCAAGAGAGTACCTGGTCACAGAGAATAACAGTCCTATCATCAAATTTTCCGATGCTAAAATCTTGGGACCTATCAACAATAAAACGAGACCGAAACACAGTAAGCAATAAGCACCACAAAGTCACAATATATATATAGAGAAAGTGGCACCTTAGTGTGCCTCACAAAATAAAAACAATCATCCACTTCATGAACAGTAATCAAAACTGCTTATTGCAGTGGCTTGTATATGTATTTACAGTTTTCACAACTCCATACGAGAAAGTTGACTATAAGTATGCAACCAACCTGCAGAACACACAGCCACCAATTTCGCTTTCCGGAGCTTTAACGACTCTTGTCAGTCTTATAACTATAGGCTTAGAGTTGCCAGAAGGATCAGTAGCAGTAGCCTTTTTACCAGAGAAAGTTCCATCATTGCAGCTCGAACAGTACCATGTACCTTCAGGCATAGACTGAAATTTCAAACAAGCTGCATATGAAAAGAGACAATGAAGGATCAGAACCAGAGAATAATACGAGAGTTGATATTTAAGCGATGTTATTCCTGAAATCAACACATTAAATTATAATTTGGTCTACAAAAAATGGTTTAAGAGAGCTAATTTAAAGTTCCATATGCTTCTTGATTAAGGAAACCATTTTGGGATCTGTGCTTTAGCAACTTTCAGTTTGAAACCTAGAAGTTACGTGTTTAATATAGTAGAGTACACGACCAAGAGTACTACACTCACGCAATATCCTACACCTACCTGTATGGAATGCTTGAGGACATCCAGCACAAAGCAGCAAATCTCCACCATCCCCACAAATAGAACACATGTCATCACTGTCACCAGTTGTAATGACATGTCCATTCGCCAATGACAAGGCTATATCATGCAATGACAATCCGGAAGAGATATAGATATGACGATATCTACAAAAGATACAAACACTTCAGATACACATTCCAACATTAGGGGAAATAACATATTTATTAGAAAACTCACGGTTGTCGTCTACCAGCCATTCCAGCATGCGCTTCAAATTGCGAAGGACTAATCTGTTATACATAAATAAAATTAAAAAAAAAAAAATTAGTAAAACCATCTCCTATATTCAAACCGAGTCTGATGGACAATCCACATAGCCACTGCATCCATTATTTACCTCTCTGCTGCAGCAGCTACATACTATACCATTTCCTTGCTTGTAACCCTGTAGTAGTTTCTGTAGGGAAAAAATGTTGTTAACTAAGCTAAACTTAATTCAAATTTCAGTGAAAATAAGCAGAACAAGTCATTTGTCTGCAATAACAAACCTGCGTTTTCACATAGTAAGCCAATTCAGTCCCATCCGGAAGCCCATTAGGCATAAACAGCAACCGATGTAAATCATTGTCCCTAGAAACATAGGATTGTATCTTCTTCATCAATGTCGGATTGCATTTAAAGATTCAAATGCTAACAGAAAAACACAGGTAATGAGGATGATAGAAAAGCAACGCAAACCTTTTTCTATTGCTTCCTTCAGTAACTTTCTTATGGCAACCCGTACCAGATACATGAGAAGTAAGCCTGCAGTATTAGCGACCAAATAAACTTCCGTACCTCCTTAGATAATTGTCCATAAGGACCAGAAGTGGCACCTAGATTACTACAGTAATTAATTTGTAAATGAAAATATCAAAGACGCATACTTCTTTGCTATCCGCTTCGGCTCATCTAATGTGTCCTTTGCATATGTTTTCTCTCGAAAATAATGGTTCTCCAGAGAGCATGGAGTAAGACTCTGACTTTCCTCAAGAGATTGACCAGGATCAGGACCAAGATAACTGCAGCTTTCACAGGAATCACTATCAAATAGTAACACTAAATGGTAACTTGTACATTAGCCAAAAATTATTAAAAAACAAAAAAAAACAGAACAGGCAAGTGACTAACAGGGTCCAAGTATCACTGACTATCAATTCCGATTAAAACCCCCGATACAGATCAAGTAATAAACCACAAGTAGGAGGTATAGTACCTGACAAGGGAATGTTCCATGATATGGTTCCTGTCAGACATGCAATTGCTCTGTTGGAAACTTGCTGCAGGAAAGAACAACATATCAAGCTCAGCACGACTCTTCAAAAAGCAAATGATTGCAAAAGAAAATCTATGGAGAGCGATATTAAATGCTGGAAGTAGCAACAATCTAGACACCTGGTCATCACCTTTCCAAGCTTGTAAGCCCTCCTCACTCAAAGCAGAGCCAGCCACATTCCTTATCACTTCCTCGAGAACATCGCGAGGAGCAGTCTTCAGTTCTTGAACTATGTTATAGACAGCCCTTCCATTCTCCAAAAATATGTGATTATTAGGATGTCTAGTTTTTGCACCAGCATGCTGCTCAAACTCATACGCACTTAGAACCTTTTTTACATAACAAAGTATGACATCGTTTAATCATACAGAATAACTAATCATAGAAACAAGAAAACCATAACGACCGCTAAGAGCAAACTTACTTTTGAGAAATTGCAAGTCGTACAGCCACACAAATACCCACCCGAATGGATTATCCCCTGAATCTGTCTCTGATGGCCATTAAAAATGAAATAAGATTTATAAGTCATCTACAAATTTAACGTATATGAACATATATCGAAACCCAATAGCGACAAGAAAAAACAGAGTTTCGGAATTTACCACCGGCGAGATTGAAATATACTTCACTCGAGCACCGTCGAGAATACCCGTCGCCAATAGCTTCTTCACATTAGATGGGTAGCTGCTAGAAACAATCTTCTTCGGCATCTTCTTCACATCCCACCCGGAAGCTGCAACACCGTCCCATGCATGATCCTTTATCAGGGGCAAATCGTCAGAATCCTTCTTTTTTCTACTGAACTTAAACGTGATCTTCGTGATTCCGGTCGAGCTAAGATGCTTCGGAATCTCCAACACAAAACTAGACGCTAACTCATCACTCGAGTGCTCTGTTGGAGAGCTACCTGCTAAGGATGCGTCGTTTCCGTCGCTCATAATCTCTCCGGAGCCGAAATCACTGCCGGAGCAAGTACCGGTGACCTCCCCGCACTCGACGGGATCACCCGAACCGGATTTAGCCGGCTGGCTGGAGACATCGCGAAATCGGGATGTGCTTTCTACCGGAGATGCGACGGGGTTTGAAATCTCCGATATAATATCATCGTTGGAAGCCTCTTTCGCTTGTTTCTTATTGGGAAAACCTTCTCCGTCGATACCTTCTCCGGTATAAAGACGGTCTCTCTTCAGTTCCCCAATCGATGAGTTCCCTTCCGCCATGACTCCTTCCATCGGCACCTCCAAACAAACTGTTCCTTCTTCTCCCATCCGAGAAATATTCTCCGGAAATGCTCAATATCACACGATTGCATCCAATAGATAACAGCACTGAGACTGACTAAAGTTATAGATCTGAAACCTTGGAGCTTGAATCCGGTAAGCGTCGAACAGTTCCAACTCAACGAACGGTTCCACTAGAATTGCGTATCCAATCCGAATTCAGATTCCAATCCAATTCCGGGAAGAAAACTGACAGTTATTACGGATTCCCAACGACGAATACAACCCCGAACAGATGGATTCAACCCACAAATGATGAAACTACAAGAAAATCAATTCATGCGAGGAATCAAACGAAGAAGACAACACTAATCAGCAAAAGGGAATTAAAGGCCGGGTTTCAAGTATTACGGATCTAAAAGATCTGCAGACGATGCTACGAGATTCGAATTGGGAACGAAATTGGATGGAGATAAGAGGAAGACAGATAAGTTTAGGGTTAGGGTTACGGCTATAAGATAAGATGGGAGAGAGAGGAAGGTAGAAGGAACGTGCAAGGCGGCAACGAACCAGAAACGAAAAGCTTTGTTCGCGGTCCAGATTACTTTTCAAAGCAGAGAGAGATAATAAACAGAAAAACTACTGATATTTTTCTTATTTGTAATTTTAGGAAATATTTTATTTTAATTACGCGACAGAAGAAGAAAAACAATAATCACAAAATTACAAATGAAAAAAAAATAGTTAATTGCAAAACAGTCCCTAACAGTTTCCGTTATCACTTTGTAACTGATTTACCAATTGCATATCCAATAGGACTATTTAAACAGAGAAAAAATTGTATTTCAATCTCAACAAAACTCGTTGTGCTTTTTTATACGTGTACAATAATACCTTGTCTTTTTCAACCCCAACCTCTAATAATTTTAATTAACTACCCAAACTTGAAACCGTAACCCATAAACATACATTAACCTGCACAGTGTTAGTTAATCATTAAATTTCCCTTACTCAAATGACATGTTGGCAACAAAGTATCATTGTTATGAAGTAAAACGAAGTCATTTTGATAATAACGCATTTGAACGAACTAGAGAAAGGAAATAACTAAAAAACTCATAATTGATTTGGAACTAGATAAAATACCTTGGTAAAATAATGAATTTCAGTTGATAGAATAGGTAATAACGCATTCAGCTCCAAATGGTATAAACCAAAAATAAAAATCTTTACATCTGCCTCACATAAATGCTTGAGTTTTTTTAAAAAGTTTCGAATTTATTAAACCTTTCACTCATTTTTTTATATGAGAAATGCTCTAAAATAGCACAAATCTTTTTTTGTTACAAATCTAGCATCCTAAATTTAAAATTCCAAAAATAGCAAAAAAAATTATGTAAAATTACTTGTTTACCCAAAATAAATTTTAAATAAGATTAAATATGTGATATTATTGTCATTTTCAACTAGTGATACTAAGTTTGGAACAAAAGTTTTAAAATGTGCTATTTTGATCAATTACCCTTTTGATATCCATGTGGAAATTTCAATTATACTTGTTTAATGTTTAGTATTGATCATATCAACAACTATATGATATAAGAATTCATTATTAATAGTGCTATTATAAATAATCTCGTATAATAGTGCTATTATATAATTAAAGATAATCTGTTAAAAGAATCCCGCAGCGTAATTTGTTGTTCCAACACATTATGCGTTTGATTATAAACCTAAACCTAAGCGCTGCATCCCCTTATAATTAAGTGTTTCCGGTATGAGTGTGAGTTCGATGTGAGTTTAGTTATTTTTTATAGTTCTGGTGATCTAAGTCAGATAACCTGCATAAAAAAGTGATGTCGTTCATTTTAGTAGTATTTCTACAAGTAGGGCTAGCGGGAAAGGATATTCTCACAAAGGTCGTACTCAATGAAGGCATGAGCACATATGTATTTGCTGTCTACCGTCACGGTGTTGCTACCGTAGCTATGACCCCATTCGCTTTATACTTCGACAAGTACTCCTATATTCCTTCTTTATATCAATTTCTCTCAATAAAACATAATTGAATGTTTGGGCAATGTCATGCATTGAATGTTAGTACTTTCCATTTTTTAAAAAAATTCTCATTACAAAAATATAAACGAACTTATAGAAGCAGAATTTATATGGGTTTCACGCTAGAGTAATCAACCAGCGGACCTCTTGGTGAAAGAAACAATTTCAAATTTTCATTTTGTATCGTTATTTTATGTTCATTTGTTTCTTGTTAATGTCCTTCATGAGGACCTGTTTCAATTTAACGAAGAAGAAGTTAAAATGAATTTTTTTTTAATGATTTTAAAATTATTTTCTTATAACATCTATCTTTATTAATATAAAAATTAAGTTACATAAAGACAACATATACATAAAATTAAACATACAAAGCAATAAAATAACAAAAATGGGTTTTAACGATTCTTTTCTCCGACTTTTTTCGTTGGAATGTCCACACAAAAACTTAATTTCTCGGAGAAAAAAGTCGTTAATACAACATCCAAATATGCAAAAACTGATTTTTAAAACGAATTAACATTATCTATATAGTGCTATTTATTGTATCCGGAAATTGCATCTAGATGCTAAATCTAAATGCCAGTATCCAGATCGCCTAATGCGTGTAGTGCTATATCGCCAATCCCATGTGTTAGATTAAGAACTAAAGCTGACAACAAAACCTGGTTCCAGTAAGTTTTGCAAGAACATGTCATGTTATTACTTTTAAGATTAATTACTTGGTTATAGAGTTAGGTCATTGAGAACTTTAAAACTAATAGATGCTGGAGGAAAATTTATAAAATCCCTTCTTTTTTATTGAATTGAGAAATTAAGCTAAAAGCAGCTTTACTGGTCAACAAAATAAGACACCATTGACCACCTCCAATGCATATATTTGGAGGGTGTCTTAAAAAAAAAAAAAATTTAATTTAATCAAAAAATTAGGATTTTAAAATTAGAACCGTGTCTAATATAAGACACGGGTCTAAACACAAAATCAACATGCCGAGAGAGAAATGTATTTTTCTTTTGGGTTTTTTGTTTGCGGGTAGTTAATTTTGGAATCCGATGGAATCCGAAGGAGAAACCGCGGTATGTTTCGATCCTGCTTAATCATCATATTGTTTCCCTATAATCTGCGTGATCCTCCATGAATCCTGAATTTTGTAGATACTGAAATTGACGGATTTGAGTGGACTATGTGGTGTTTACTTGTGTATTGGAGAGATCTGATTTCCCAATTTTTTATTGTTGTTAGGTTTATAATTTTGGCTTCTTGATTCGACTTATTGTAGGGGAAGCCGATGAAGAACGTTGGTGGGCAGATTTGCCAGATCTGTAGTGACAACGTTGGGAAGACTGTTGATGGAGATCCGTTTGTGGCGTGTGATTTCTGTTCATTCCCGGTTTGTAGGCCTTGCTATGAATATGAGAGGAAGGATGGGAATCAATCTTGTCCTCAGTGCAAAACAACATACAAGAAGCACGAAGGTATTTTTATATACTTTTGATTTGAATATTCTTGACTCTGAATTTTAACTGTCCTCTTTTTGCATCCATAGTTTATCAATACTTGGGGAGGAAGCTGGCCTTAGAGACGGTTGAGTCGGTCTCTGCTGGTGCTGAGCCATCCCAGTTGGCCGCATTTGGAAGCCTGAGCCAAGCGTCCCCGTCATCCCAATTCCCTGCGTTCCTTGCATCATCCTAACCTGAACACACAAAACAAAGTTGGTATTTTCTGAATTCTACTTACCTATTACAAACACAATTCTTTCAAATATGAGAGAAAAATTCACCTGCGGGACACTTGTATTGGACAAAATTATTGTAAAGAATATACTAGTAAATACTCAACAGTGTGTCAAAATTGATGTTTACGTTCCTCTTTCAAGGTTGAGTAACGTTAATTGTTTGTTTGATTACTTGTTGGCTGTCCCTGCCTCAAGTTAATTGTTTGATTACTTGTTGCCTAAGCCCTTTCTTGAACATGATATAGCAAGTTTATAAAAGTTTTATATTGTTGGTTAGTATCTGAATGTTGTGATATACAGGTTCCAACCATGTATACCCGGTTGATACAAGGTTATGAAGCAGAAAAATTCACCTGCGGTATTATGTTTTAAAACATTATTAACATAATTTTTATTTACAAGTACAAAATTATTAAAAATAATTTTTTAAGACACCTACAATGGGTGTCTCCATTGGATGGGTCCAAAACATGAAATTAGGAAAGTGTGTCTAAAAAACTAAATCAACATAAAACTTATTAATTAATTGTTTTAGACAACCTTGCATAAGTTCACCATTGGAGATGCCCTTCTATTCTATCTCGATTGCAGAGAGATTCTCCTCCGGTTAGCCAAACCGTTTAAAAACCAAAGAAGGAAAAGGTAAATGACGACATGATGCGGTAACAAAAAACGGCGATAAGTATGGTCGTTTTCAACTTTCCTCATTCGTCGTCGTTCAAGAAATCTAAGAGCAGGTGAGATTAGGTTATCCTCTCTTTCTACTTCTCTCCTTCATTTACAAAGCTACTCCATATCTATGGCGGAAGTATTCACGATCGATGGAACTATAAATCAATAGAGAGAGAGAGAGACGATTATGCGTTAGAGAAGAAACCTTTAAACTTCAATCGATGATTCGCCATCTATTCTCGTCTCTGACTAACCGATTCGCGTGGCGGATTCCGCTTTTCGTCTACGGCATCACTTGGACGGCGTTTCTGACGATCACTGTCGCGATTATCTCGCTCGCACCAGAATTCGCCTTCGTGTCGGCGATTTACCCGTCTTATTCCTCGGTGGAGTTATCGCGGCGGTGCGGATCCGACGCATCAGTTTTGGTTCCGTTGGATATTCCTACGGAGGTGTTTTGTTTGCCGGCGAATCTATTCCGGAGGTCGAAGATGGACCTCGTTGTGCCGCCGGTTTTTGCAGCCATTGTGGTGGCTGTTTCCGCCGTCGTTGTACGAACAATGGGCCTTTGGGAAGAAGAAGAAGCCCATTAATTTAGGCCCATTTTACATTATTAACACTGCATATAGACCACCACCATTCTCATTCTCATGGTTTGGGTTATGTGCATCCTTTATAGCCTTGTAATGTAGTCTCTTAATTTCATTTGAAGAAATAATTGAGAAAATAAAATATAGAGAAATAGATTAGGGGTATTATTACTTTTAATTTTTGTGCTTTTATCGTGTTTTTACACAATATTATTCGTTGACATTCTTCTAATTCCACTAGTATTCGTTCGATGCACAAATATGCGGTGATAAATTAAAATTTAATGTAATTTTTTTTTTATAAATTACAGAACTAATAACACAAGATTTGAATATGAATTTTAAAATTATAGAACCAATAACATTATGACAAATTTTTTGCTTAGATATATAATTAGGGGAGAGAATCGATGAGTTTGATACTGAAATCCCAAAGTTTATCGGCGAGAGAATCGTCGGTAGCAAATTTGCTGGGAGTGGTGACGTTACAGTCGGCGAAGTACTTCCCGGTGACGCCTTTGAGACCGGGATGAAGTGCCACGTAGCATGTTGTTGCTGCTCCCTGACATTCCCGCCAAAAAAATAACATCTTTTAGTATTAAAAAATCACAAAAACAAAAAAAAGTTGGAGAGAATTAAAAATTCACCTGAGGAATATTTTTCCATAAAAAGAAACTCATAGCCTTGAAGACCGCTGAATACGTAAAAATGTCGATTTTTTTTTTTTGATTAAAAAAACAACATTACAATAAAAATGTAAAGAAAATGTTAAAAATCGAAATAAACCGGTGCGTACTCATTCCTAAACCGGAGTGACGAAAGAGATTAGTGGTGACAAGTCCAGGGTGTACCGAATTCACTGTGATGTTTACACCTTCTTCCTACAGTACCCCAAATCATATTAGTTATATATATATCCATCATTATATGATATTTTTTGCTTATTTTTGAAATTTGTTACCTGAAGTTTACGAGAGAGTGCATTGGAGTGCAATAAGTTTGCGAGTTTGGACTGTCCATAAGCCTTTTTCTCCGAATATCTAAAGTAATGATCACAGCATACAAACATTAATTGAAAATTTTACTTAATCATCAATCTCATTTCAAAATTTAAAACTTACCCATTAGGGTCGTTGATGCTATTGAACTTGATACCTTCAGGGTAAGTATAAGTATGAGCAACAGATGACAAATTCACAATCCTTCCTTCGATTCCACTTTCTCTTGCGCTACTCTTCATTTTTTCCAGAAGCAGATTCGTCAACAGAAAATGACCTGGATTCCATTGTATAATATATATAGAATTAATCATGAAATGGTTTACTATATACTCAAAATATTGTGCATTTCAATATAGTTTTGTTCTTACAAGGAAAGATAGAACATAAAATCTTACCAATGTGGTTTGTTGCGAATTGTGATTCAATCCCATCCTCAGTGAGCTGGTAAGGACAAAACATAACTCCTGCATTGTTTCTATAACATTTCAAAGACACACGACAATAAACATTATTAATACCTTTAAATCTTAATTAATTAATCGATGCAAAAAAAAAAAAAATCAAAATTAATAATTTATACATGAGTATGTTGAGAGGGAGATTAAGGGCTTCAAAATGATGGACAAAAGATCTGACTGATTTGATGGAAGAGAGATCGAGTTGAAGATAATCGATACGAGCATTAGGGTTCATCTTAAGAATCATCTCTTTAGATTCATTAGCAGCTTTTGTGTTTCTTGCGGCAATGATGACATGAGCTCCTCTCATTCCTAACACTCTTGCTGCTTCCAATCCAATCCCACTTGTTCCACCTTTTTTTTTCATTTTCATTTTTTATGATTTTGTTTCCATTAACGATAGGAAAAAAAATATAAAATAGTCGGACAAATGGTTGTAAAAATTAATTAAATAACAGGTTATTTGTATTTTTCCGCCTTTAACAAATTAAGATGTATGTATGCATAGAAACAAAAAGTAACTTTATAAAAAGTAGCTGAAACATTGTAAATGAAAATCACAATTGATGTCATATATATATTAATAATTGTAAATGGAATTAACATTGTATTTTTCAACCAAAAAAAAATATTACCACGAAAATTATCAAAACAAATTTATGCCATATTTTGTTTTAGTTTTCTGTATTTATTTAGTTTACTATGTTTAGTAAATTGGTTTACAAGAAGAAAAAAAAACGATTTTTATTAAATAATAGCTAGAATACTGATATACAACTAGGCTTCTAAGTCGGATTAATTCGAAAACTGTATCTAGGAGTAGTTAATAAGAGAGAAGATACAATTTTTTTTTTTTAAATGGGTTATTGACAAATAATCTGTCACGACAAAAAGGAAAGAAAATCTTTGGTGTTTGTGTGGCTGTTACAATTTTAAAAAGGAAGAAACAAAATCCCAACGCTAGCTTAATCTTAAAAGTTTTGACTTTTTCTTCCACCATTAAGAATAGGGGCATCTTACATTCATAGAACTTAATAAATTTGACTAAAATGATTCTATTATTTTTGGCAGAAAGTCTTCCACGACACCAAAACGTATGGCAATAACGAAATTTCTTTTTCTTTCATAATTTGGAAAATATCAGATGGCAAAAAAAAAAAAAAAAAAAAAACCTGTGATGATGGCAGTAAGATGATTGGCGTCAATGGAACGAGTGACATCTTCAGCTGTTGAAGCTGATCCAAATCCACTCTTTCCTGCTTTTCCTGTCACCATTCCATATATTCCCATGATCTTTCTTAGTAAACCCTAATTACAGATGTTACAAATTGTTTTCAACAAAAGAAATGTTGCAGATTGTGAAGAAGAATGGAGAAGAAGAAGAGCATGTTTGGCTATAAATAGGCTTACGCGTGACTTCGTGAGTAGAGAGATATATACAAGAGTTGCTGTTGACAGGAGGTCCATTCAAGATTTTTAGCTGACAGCTAATAAAATTTAATGCAAAGATTTTGTTGAACAATTAGAAAAGGACAAAATTTACTAATATAGTAAAGACTAATCCAAATAAATCTTAAATTTCCTCTACAGTATTTACCACCTTCCAGGCTTCCACTTTACAAAATTAAGTTTTCATTTAAATCTGTGTTATAAAACATTCTTGTAACCTTGATCATTTTATCATAACAGACTTTTGATTTTGATGTTCTTAAATGAAAACTTATATTAAGATTTAACTCGCTATATAGCTTAACTCGCGATAGCTATATAGCGCAGTAATTTTTGTTTAAAAACTGTTTTGAAATTTTTTAAAAGTTGTTTTTATCTGAATTATAGCGCAGAGTTATTTTTATCTGAATTCTAGCTAATTGTTTTAAAATTGTTAAAAAGGGTGTTCTTAAATTGTTAAAAATTGTTTTTATCTGAATTCTAACTAATTATAGCGCCGAGTAATTTTTTAATAATTTAAAATTTTAAAAATTGTTTTTATTTGAATTTTACAATATAGTTAACTAATGATTATAGATAAAGCTGTCAATTTGTAATAATTTGTCTATTTAACCCGTTTTGCAGTGAACTAAAATATTATTCGGGCTAACCCGCAAAAACTTATAATATTGAAAACATAACTCTAATATGCACCGTTAAATGACTATAGTTTTTGTGGTTAGTTTACGAACTCTTAAAAAAATAGTTTTCTTGTGACTAACTTTTTATAAAATTGGTAAAATATTTTTCAACTTTTGTTTTGATATATATTCAAATAAAATATAATAAATTATAGTGAAAATATAGCAAAATTTTGAATAGATTTTTTTTTGAATATATATGAATTAATTATTCTTTTAAAATATATAGTATTAAAAATAATTAAAAATTAAATAATAAATAACTTATTTAATGCAAAATATATATTTTCCATATTTTAATCAATAATTTTAAAAACTATTATATCATTTTTTATTTCAATTATTATTTATTATTTGTAATGGTATTTTATGTAATAAGTTATAAAACAAAGTTTTTAAAAAAAAATGTCATCTTAAATAATATTATAGAGATATTTTCTTTGTCTCATATTGTGATCGTTTTTAATAACACAACTGTATGTATGATGTAGTTTTCTAAGCCTAATTGCATATCCTAGTGTAACTTCACGTGATCGCCCCTAATTTCTTTTTGTTTTTGTTTGTCAACTCCATCGTTGGCTCATATAATTGCGTATACGTTAGTAGATGCCGATTAATGATATTGACTAAATAGATTTAACATAACATATTTATGGAATAGGTTATTCATATAATGAAGCACCACGATAATATTTGTTCTCTTTGGTGAAAAGAGTCATCCGTCTACATCACTGTAATTTTTGCTTCGAGTAGTCATGCTTCTTCCAAAGCCATCTTCATTTGCGGATTGCGGTTCAAACTTGGCAGCTTCGTTTTCATCCGCCGCCAAGTTTGCGGGAGAGTATTAAAGCAAAGCCCAATATCATGTCTTATGACAAATCCAAACCCATGTAATTAGGTTTTCCAAACAAATTGTAATTAGGTTTTCCAAACAAGTTTAAGATTGTATATATAGATGTTATTATGTTCGACATTGTAAGCAACCGAGGGTTGCGAGTGAGCAGTCTCTCCTTCTTCAATTTATAAAATATCTATCAAAATCGTTTAGCTCTTGGTTCTTCATTTAATTTTCCCGTTTTCTTTATTTGCACAATAAAGCTCTATTGAGCTATCTCTTTTAGTTTTTGTTTTGTGTGTGAATAAGCTCTTTAAGAGCATGAATCTTCTTGTTTTGGAATTGTTATCATAATATTGTGTACATAGCAAACACACAATGTTATGAAACGTATATAATGAATTATGGCATGATAACGGAGTAGAGGCTGATTGATGATAGATGAAAGATTGACATGTAAATGGTAAAAATGAAAATTTGTTTTTTTGTGGTCATTACAAATTTCAAGTAAATAAAAGTTTGCATCTCAAAAAAAGAGCTGAAGACTAACCCGAATAGGTTAGCAAACAGTCCCCTAAAAACCTTGTACAAATATAATGACGATATAAAGAAACTATATTGTAGCAGAACAAATAATGACAATCGATGAATTGAACGCCAAGTTTTCAATAATGTGAAATAAAAACAGACCTGTAATGGCTAAAAATGGTCAAGATGACCACTCTCTGCTCTCTCTCTCTTTGTGACAGAGCAC
This sequence comes from Eutrema yunnanense, assembly GCA_002933935.1. NCBI lineage: Eukaryota > Viridiplantae > Streptophyta > Magnoliopsida > Brassicales > Brassicaceae > Eutrema > Eutrema yunnanense. The sequence goes on from PKML01037773.1 coordinate 230,665, forward strand.
AAAGACCACACAGGCTTTGCTTTTTCCTTAATTGTACAACTTCATTCACCATAATCCTGAAACACCTGTGGATTTAGAGAATAGTGTTATTACAATATTAAAATGTTCGATTAGATTTTTACTTGATTCCTGCTTACCGCTAGAGAAAACCTCCCCCGGTCCAAGCAGTGTCTGATTTCCCATTGTGACCTACAGATTTCTTATCGCCTGCACTCTGATAATAGCCATCGTAACCATCATCATCTTTAGCATCATTATCATCCCACCCAGCCCAACCGTCATCATCACCATTAGAAGTCGACACCTTTGGTGCTGCTTCCTTTTTGGTATTGTTGTTCTCTTCTCCCCAGTCATCCCAAGAATTCGAGTTACGATAATTGTTCTGGTGACCACTTGATGATGAATTTGCAGGTTTGTTCTGGTAGTAACCGTTGCCCTCGTTCTTATTCTGTTGATTCCAGGATGCTGTTTCTTCTTTAGTGAACTCTTCAACCTTTTGGGAGGCAATAGCCATTACTCCTTTCATGATCCCCCATGTCCTCTGCCCTATCTCTGTTGTCTTACTTGCAACGACATTAACAGTCTCACTCACCGTGTGATCTAAGCCACCTTCTTTGACCTGCAATGAACAGAGGATTCTTATCTCAAATTGCCTTCACTCTCCAAGATTCTCGCCAGTATTTGGCAAAGGAAATGTATAGAGAGAATCCAGCAGTATGCTCTAATCAGAGTTTTAGCTGACCTAACTAGATGATTACGCAGCTAAACAAGACAATAATTTTGTGTTCCAGAAATCGAAAATGGGAGCAAAGCGTCAATCAGATACCAAACATTTAGTCACGATCCGAGTATAAATGTGTCTTGACTTTGAAATAAGGAGACTACTGATTATAAATAAGGATATGAGATAAGGAGACTACAGATTGTTACCAAGAAATGTGTCTTGACTTTGAAATCAAATGTGGCTTACTGATTACAACCTAAGCCAATCAAGCACAGGATAGAACAGAAGGATATTAAAAGAAGTACCTTGGAAGTGAACTCCATGGTTCCTGTCTGAACAACATTCGCCGCAGATGCAGCAACCAGAGACAATCTTCCGAAACCCTATTTGCATATTTGGATAAAAGAGAGAAGTCACTCACTCAACATCTAATCTAATCACTCTCAAAAGTATCGAATTTACCTCAGACATGACAGAGAAAACATCACCAGCCTGTTGATTGCTTCTTGGAGCTGGGCCAGGGCTTGATCCGAATCCCACATACTTGCCTCCTTGAGAAGGAGGAAGACCCTCAGGCTTAGACTCATTCTCAGCCATCCTCTTCGCGAAGAAACTCTCCTTGTTCGCAGCGGAAGCCTCAAGCTGAGACCGCGAGTAGATATCCTCCGAAGATTTCGACTTCGCCGGTGCACCGCGAGCTCCCGAAGCCCTAAAATCAGTCGCCGATTGGTTACGCCTCATATCGGTTGAAGATCTGAAGGAATCATCTGTGTCCCAATTATCCCATCCGCCATTGTTTCCGTTGCCCCCCTGCGACAGCGGAGGCTTCTTATTCATCCCGCCTCCGTTCGATTCCTTGACAACCGGCGGGTCCCTCCATTGTCGTCCCTCGGCTAAAGCCTGGATCCGATCGCGATACACGGAGGCGGCGTTGGAATTGTACTTGGCGACGATATCAGTCTCCTTAGGGATCCCGTACTGCGCGAAGAATTTGTTGAGCCGCTCGTTGCCGCCGGCATCCATCTTCTTGATCTGGATCTCGGACCACGAATCCATGGTGACGGATCGGACGAAGGAGATGTGAACACCTAAGCCTCGGTGCTTGCCGGAGCACTCCAAGCACATGAAGATGCCGTACGAAACCGACGCCCATTGAGGATTCTTCTGGGAGCAGTCGACACATACCTTGTTCTCCGGCTGAGATTGGAGCGTACGTAATCGCCTCGCCGCCGCCATGATGCCGGGTCCTCCGATCACCGACTAATACCGATCTGATCCAACCCGACCCGACCCGAATAGATCTGATCCACGTCCAGATTCTGATGAGACTGATGCGTTTTTTCGCTCGCTCCCTAGTTTGCTAATAAACGTGGTAACTCGCGTTTTCGTTGTACGTATTTTTTTGGCACGTGCGAAGTTGGCGGCAGCTTCACCGAAAAGTTCACATGTTATTAAAAAGGGAAAATTGAAAAAAAAAAAAATATTTCAAATTTTAACCATTCAAAAGATGAACTATTACATAAACTGATTAAATCATTAAAATTCGTTGATTTTTATTTTAGATCACAAATTTTTGTTATTTAAACCAAATTAGACATGTCGTTAAATTGCTTAACACAACGATTAAACAAGGTAAAAAACCCGTTATATATCATGTGTAAGTAAAATGATGTTATCTCCTTTTTTTTGTTTAAATCCCTAATTCAAGCATGTAATGACTCTATTCTCGCAACAGTTTAGGAGAAAGATGAGACTACATTGTTTCAATTAATCGAGATTTACAACAGTTTTTTAACCCCGTCAAATTCTTATGTTAACCAACTTAGCGACATGTATGATTTGGCTCAGTCAACAAAAGTTCGTGATTTAAACTAAAAATCAGCAGATTTTGATGATTTAAATATTGTTTACGCAATAGTTCATGACTTAAATAACCAAAATTTGAAAGTTCATTTTTTTGACAATTTTTCTTTATTAAAAATGTCTTTTTAAATATGATGTTATTGGCCGTGAAAAAAAAATGTGAAGTTATTGAATCTAAAATTTACTTAAATTAATCAAAAAAATCAATCAATAATTTATAGCAATTTCAAAACTAGTGTTATTCAAAAACTAATCATTTGCTAAAGGGAAAATTGAAGGAAAAGGATCGTATGAAACTTTTTAGATACATACTACTTATGTTCCAAAAAAAAATTGACGACACACCTTAAGTATGATCATGCCACAGTAAAGGTATATTTTGGTGAGCTAATCCTGCTCACAAAGTATTCACTAAAAATCATTATGAGTTACAAGATACCAGAGGATGCTCTAGAGACTACACCAAAGAATTACAAAGGAAAGATCATGGAAGAAGAAGAGTTTCCTCTTTAACCCTATTCTCTCTCTCTTAGATCATACGCACCCTTTGCTTGTCTCACTCTACCTTAGATTCTTCAGTGTAACGTCTTTATTCCTGTACAAGTCCAGCTCATCAACGAGAGCTCCCGCCATTCTCACATGCCTGTAACCAACCCAGAACCAACCCTGAAATAGGGGGCTCCAAGCCAAAAAAAAATGGGGGCTTTGGTTTTACATTGGTAAAAAAACAATGGCCTTAATTTTTATTAAAAAAAACGGAGGCTCTAGACTCAGGCTTCAACTCGCTCTGTCCAACGCCGGCCCTAAACCAACCTTAATTATCACAAAGGTTCACTGTACAAAGACACCAGCCATAAACGACATCTTCACTAGCGTTTGGCTACTTAGACTTTCTCCTGGGCTGTGTTTATATCATGGGCCTTACCAGAATATCTTTGGCCCACTGCAACCCAAAGCCCACTTGTCAGAATGTAATCGCATCTCACAAAGTCATTAGTTCGTTAGCTTAAGACATATTTCAGTATAATGATGATTGATTAAGAAAGAGATTCGAAACTAAGAACCAGATTCAAAGGTCTTTCAAAAAGCACCTTGCTCTCCACGTTTTGTTTTGTTAAAGAATCAATCATGCAGTGCTTAAAGAACATCTCTAACCAAAATTGAAATCCCTGAAGTGCCAAGATGAGATGATTCAGGCCTAAGGCGTAGCATTGATTCCACTAGAGTTTGTTAACACATACTTTCACTGTTTGCACGTGTATTCTTCTCAATTATCAAGCACTTGCTCGTCTCAAACCGCATCAGGATAAAAAATAAAACAGGTAAACATAAGCTAAAGGAAAATTCTTCTCCTATTATGTGTTCTTGTTTAGTTAATTGATTGATTACCTTGCATTCTTCAGGAAATTTGAATGGTCGAGTTACCTGGATGATACAGTCTTCGAACATCCTTCTTAGATCATCAATGCCGCCAATATTATCCCACTGACGATAAGGCGTAGTGGAGAATCCTTCTCTAGTTAAACTAGGTTGAACCTTTTTCAGAGCTTCCTGTGGTTAGTATAGACAACGAAACAGAGAGTTAGATATAGAACAAGCAAAAGAACGGAACAACCAAAGCATGTTGTTTAACAAAAGATTATCATACAAGTTTCATTTCCTTAAACCTTACAAGGGTGAGTTCAGGGATTACCGATTAAAAAAAGTTGAGTAGAAGACTTCGCGCGCAATGAGGGCTTAAGAGAATATACTTTGCATCCATAGAATTCAACAATTGCGTCACGATGCCCTTCTGCTGATTTTCCCTATTGAATGCAATTGCATCAATTTCAGAAATGTGTTTCTAGGAATCAGGAGAAGGTTGGTGTTCTCAGGGGAAAAGGGTTTCTTTCGTGTACGTCACGGAAATGATAAGGATGAAATCCTACTCACTTGGGCCTTCAATATCATAATGGGCCTTTGACCATAATAAAGCCCAAATTGTAAACTCATAAGAAAACAGGCAATTGCATCAATTTCAGAAATGGGTTTCTAGGAATCAGGGTTCCTTTCGTGTACGTCACGGAAATGATGGATAAAATCCTACTCACTTGGGCCTTCGACAATAACAATGATATAAAGCCCAAATTGTAAACTCATTAGAAAACGGGCATCGTCTTCCTTGATAGCTAACTAATCAGAAGAACAAAGTGGTCTTATCGGAAGGAAGCACTTTTGATTCGTTGTCTCATACTCACATGCGTGGTTCCGTGGCATATCAAGCTATCAAACAATGAAGAAATATGTTTTTAAACCAGTTGAATTAACGCGATAGTGCATAACAATGCTGAATTTTTTTGTAGAAGCCAATAGATAAATCAATTCCACAGGGACATACTAATAAACAAGTAACACGACAAAACTGATAAGCGTTTTCATTCAATTCAATTCATTTGAGACATTCAAACGAAACCCTAACAACAGACGTGCTTTACATAATCCCATTCCATCCTCTCAGCCGCCGAATCCGTACAGGGTTCGTCCTTGTCTCTTCAACGCATAGACAACATCCATCGCCGTGACAGTCTTCCGGCGAGCGTGCTCAGTGTAAGTGACGGCGTCGCGAATGACGTTTTCAAGGAAGATCTTAAGAACACCGCGAGTCTCTTCGTAGATCAAACCGCTTATACGCTTCACACCACCTCTTCTCGCTAAACGACGAATCGCCGGCTTCGTAATCCCCTGAATATTATCCCGGAGAACTTTCCTGTGCCGCTTGGCTCCTCCCTTTCCCAATCCCTTTCCTCCCTTTCCTCGCCCAGACATTTTCTCTCAGAAAATTTTACAATTCCCACACGTGTAAACGAGACTGCGATGTGTAGATCTAAAAGAAGATGATGGGAGTTTATATAGGACCACACATCTTTGTGTTTTCTGCTTCTTATACTTTTGGGAGGATACGATCCGTTGGATTGTATATTAATCGACGGTTGTTAATATCGATCCGCGTGATATTAATTTATTGGCTAGCGTCTGTGGGCATAGCATATGGACCGTTGGATCTGTTGTTATCCGTGTCATACGGGTATTGGAATCTGTGAACCGTAGATCTCATGGAGAAAAAAACGGCGTCGTCGAGTTTTAACCGGGAAGATGAGGAAAAAGGCGCGGGAAAATTGAGAGGCATAATCGTAGTTTATTTTTCCTCTTCTTCTTCTGGGTTCTCGTCTCGTCAGAGCGACACCTTCACAAGCCTATTCGTCGAAACCCTTTGCACTGAAGTCCGAGTGACACAATCGAATCCACGATTCGCTGATTTTTCTGCTCTTACTCGTTTGTTCTTCCAGTGTCCCGATTTTGTGAAGGTAATTCTCGTTCTGTAGATTTCGCTCATTGGGTCTGATCCCATTCTAATCGCTTTGATACTTGTTCCTTTGAGGGTTTTTGTTGTTGTTTGGAAATCATAATTTTCGTTTTTCTGATTGGTTCATTGATTCAGAATTTAAGCTTGACGGATAAATTATGTAGCCATTGTCTTGGTGTAAGTTTTTGACTTAGTGCTTAGAAAATTCAGTGATACCTTCTTATGGCTGCTGTTCTCAGGAGACTCTTTCCTATCTGAGGAATTCAGTTAAGGTGACAATGGAGGACATTGAAAACATAGAAGAAGATGAATGTGGGTTCTCAAGAAACTACTTTCTGGCAAAAGAATTGAGTGGGTCAAGCAAGCGGTCAGCGCACAAGCTCTCTGATATCAATATTGTTGATGAGCAGGTGATTTTGGATATTTTCTTTCCAAAATATGATGTTTTAGTCATAAGTGCTTTCCTTGACAAGTTGATGGACGAACTTTCTGTGTTTCAGGTGCTTAGAGAAACAGCGTTTAATATCGAAACAAAGCACGCGAAAGAGACTTCTGAGCTTCTGAACGATTACAAGACTATGTACCTAAAGTGGGTCTTTGAGCTCAGGTGAGAAAGCTCTTGCTTTCGACAAGCATATGCTTCTCTTTCCTAGAAAACAACTCTCTTAGAGGAGGGTAAAAATTGTTCATAATTTTTAAAGACATTGATTGCTCCTACTCTTGGACTGTCTCCTCTAGAAGTTAGGCGTCTCTGTTCCATCAGAATCATCATGCTTTTTTGTGTTATCATCTCATTTTGCTGCTTCCAGGTGTGGCTTTGGCCTTCTAATGTACGGCTTTGGATCTAAAAAAGGTTTAATTGAAGATTTTGCTTCTGCTTCTTTGACTGAGTATTCCGTTGTGGTCATCAATGGCTACCTCCCTTCTGTAAATCTAAAACAGGTACCCTTTTGTCAGTTCTCTGGCACAGCTCCATTGTCTTCAGGTTGGTAAAAAAATAAGTTATAAGAATAACGAAATCTTCTTTTCTTTGTTGCGAATTCAGGTTCTTTTAGCAATAGCTGATCTTCTGTCCGAGCTGTTGAAATGTAGAAGAAAGAGTTCTGGGAGCTTGTCTAAAGGTCAAGAAACATTCCCTTCACGCTCCATTGATGATATTCTTTCCTTTCTACATGGCTCACAGTCCGAAGACAAAGACTGCTTCATATGCGTTGTTGTTCATAACATTGACGGCCCTGCTCTAAGGGATCCTGAATCACAGCAAACTCTTGCCCAGCTTGCTTCTTGTTCACACATACGCATTATTGCCTCTATTGACCATGTCAATGCTCCATTATGTAAGTAGTTTTCTCCATCTCTCTCTGTCCATGTCCTTTTAATTGTTTATCATGGGTGAGTTCAATTGCTTCTTTTAAGATATTCTGTACTGCTTCTTTGACCCGATGCGATGCGATGTTTCTTTTATCCAATGGCAGTGTGGGACAAGAAAATGGTGCACAAACAGTTTAACTGGCTATGGCACCACGTTCCAACATTTGCACCATACAAGGTCGAAGGTGTGTTCTTCCCATTGGTTCTTGCACAGGGAAGCACAGCCCAAACTTCAAAAACAGCGGCCATTGTTTTACAGAGCTTAACACCAAACGCTCAGAACGTCTTTAAGATTCTTGCTGAGTATCAACTTTCTCACCCAGATGAGGACGGCATGCCCACTGATGATCTGTATTCAGCCTCTCGGGAACGCTTTTTTGTGAGCAGTCAAGTGACTTTGAACTCTCATCTCACGGAATTTAAAGACCACGAATTGGTTAAGACCAAGAGAAATTCCGATGGACAAGAGTGTTTGAACATACCTCTCTCTTCGGATGCACTTCGACAGCTCTTGCTTGATCTCAATCAGTAGCCTCAATTGTAACTAATTTTCTGTATTGCTTGAACGAGATATTATTTACAGTTACCATATTTGATTGATATAATGTGGTAGATCGGTGCTATTTGATTTGAGATCACAACAATTTTTCTTTCTTTGTACAAACCCCAAATTGAATCTACGGCTAGGGTTGAGATTCCAACGCAACGTACATAAGACTGCATTGTGATGAAAAATACCATTAAAACAGTGAAAACGCCTATATATGAGTTGGCCAATATCAATGAGATATGATGACTCCTATAAGCTTCTAAATACGAGAAAAACTGTAACAAATGTCTCTCCTTTTATGTCAACATAAGATCGTTTCCTCCGAGATGTGGACGGAAACACACCTGCACCTCATGCTCTTCCGGGCCAGCTCTTAGTTTCGGGACAAGCATCTCAAGAACCGATCCGGGTCCATCGTAATACGCTTCGATGTTTGCATCTTCCGGGATTCGGGTTGATAACGGGATCTCTCTGACAAATTCTCCTGGTGGGCAGTGCTCAGAGGCTGGATCAGTCAACTTGAATGTTCTATCATGTCTCTTGATGAAAGGTATGCACGATGTGCTAACGCATGAAACTTTTATGATTCCGTGTGTGAGAGTGTTCCTCCACGAGACTTTAACGCTGTTCAAATCCACAAAAGGAAGGCTGATTATGATCAAGTAGCCTTCTTCGTCCTCATAGATCGTTTTTGCAGCAGTAACTGGTCCATACACGTTTTTCATGGCCCCGCTAAACTCATTTGACCAACTTGGTAGCTCATTCTGATGAACTTCGATAGCAGGAGGTAGCGGGTTCACGGTTAAGCAACACTGCTCCTCATGGATCCCATTTGAGAACATGTCTTTCCTCCTCTTGTGGCTCGAGGGAGATAGATCGGTTGCTTCACCATTGGAATGGTTGGATGGTTGAGTTGAGAGATTGAGCCCCGATCCATTGAGTAATTTCTTAGAGTGGCTCGCAGAAGTATTCTTCAACGGAGGTGGATGCCTCTCGAGCTCAAAGTCAGTATTGGGAAGGTTTCTCCACGAACCAAAGTCACTAGCTTCGGGTGGAATCGTGAAATTCAAATCCCGACCCGTAAGATCCATCCACCTTTTCCTCTCTTCCTCGTCAAGACAGGTGAGGTTTGGCAAAGGAACAAGCTCAATCCCGTGAACACACTGCGGATTTGACAAACCTCTGTAGTGCTTCCTCTGCATTCTGTGAGACCTTACAAACCCTTTCTCAACACTAAACGGAAACAAGCGATCCCCTTGTCTAGAATGCCCGTTCATGTAACTTCTCAACTGCATCTTCCCGAGAGCGTTCTCAGGTCTTTCTTTAAAAACCCACATGTACATGTTCTCCATATCGTGCTGAACTAGAAACACATCGAGCTTTAGATCTGACTTGTCGAACCCAGAAATCCCGTTGCTATCCCGGACTATTTTCGCCTTTGATTTCTCGTTTAAAGCAGGCTTGAAGTAGAAACTGAAGAAAAACCAGGCACCCCAGGTACTATCAACCCGTTTAGCGCATTTACGCCCAACCTTGGGCACAACACTCATGTAATTCTCAGTCTCGTATGCTTGTGAACCCAACCCGACATCCAAAATGTCGCAAGAATCCAGGTTCCAAGGCTGCGGAGGAGGACTTCGCTCAGCCGAGAGAGGTAAATTGATGTCAGGAGGGCCAGAGAGCAGAGATTGCCGGTTATTCATCTCCAAATCAAGCTCCTCATGAGAAGAAGCACTTGAATCCATTGACAAGAGAGTTGAAGGATGGTGATTCTCCATCGTCAAGACGTTAAACCAAGTATCTACCATTTCAGCTCACACCAGAGACAAATATCATCAATAATAACACTTGCAATTCTCATCTTCCTCTCCCAAAGATAACAACAATTCCTAAAAAAGAACCCAACTTTAAACCCCAATTTCAAAATCCAAAGATGTAATCCTCCGCAATGAAGAAACCCTAATCGTGAAATTGTATAACACGAAGTTTATCTACTCTTCCCAGATGCTGACGAATCGCCACATAGCTTCCCCAATTTTTTCCTAGATCCTTAAAAAAAACAGAAACTTGGAGAAGATACTCAACCGGATTAAGCCTTTGTAGATAAGGACAGACGGAGAAAAGATGAAGGACTTTGTTTTTCCTTGTTTATGGTTTACCTTGTGGAATTAGCACAAATAAACCCAGAAGAAGAAGAAGAAGCTAAGACGAGCACGATGGGGATGGTATCGTCATCATCATAACTCATTAGCTACCAAAATCGATTATCACTCTCTGTGGCTTCGCCAACACAAAATCGATTAGTTTTCTTCTTCTTCCTTTTCTAGAGAGAGAGAGAAACGGACGGAAGTAAACGCCTGCCCTGGATGCTACCGTGGAAAGTTTCCTCCGTTACTTAACGGTGACGATTAATGTTTATTGCCTATATTTGGCTGCTTGTTGTTTTGTAGATGTGTGTCACTGTGTGTGAATGTATACATTATATACACACCGTCAACTAGATTCGTTTTCCGTTAATAGAAAAAAAAACAAAGGATTTGCATCGTCGTAAATTCGTAATACCATTTATTTTTTCGAGCGTCGTAATAAACCAGTGGTAACTAATAACATCTACTATCATCTATGACGACTTCTAGTATATTGCTCACTGGACAGTTTGCATGTTAGATTATTGCATGCATGGCCGGCCCTGAATCATGCTTGATGAAATATTGGCTTCTAGGCTCCTTTTTTTTTTTCATTTTTTTGGCCTCAAATTTTTTTATTTTTCATTTTTTGGTTCCCAAATATAATTTTAAAAAATTTTTGGCCCCCAAAAAACAAAAACTTTAAAATTAGTTTTGATCTCCAAAAATTCCAGGACCAGTCATGATTGCATGTTAGATTATATCTAATTTTTTTTGCTTTTTCCCATATAATTGATATCTTAATTTTTTGGGCAATTGATCAAAATAGCACATTTTAAAACTTTTATTTCAAACTTAGCACCACTAGTTGAAAATGATAATAATATCACAAATTTTGATAATAATAACACAAATTTAATATTAAAATAATTTAAAATCATTTTTAATGGAGAAAATCTAAACCATAAATTGGAAATAGTGAAACAAAACATATTTAATTTTATTTTAAATTTATTTTGGATAAAAAAGTATTTTTACATAATTATTTGTGATTTTTTAGAATTTTAAATTTAAAATGCTAGCTTTAAAAGAAAAAAAAACAATTTGTGCTATTTTAAACTATTTTCTAATTTTTTTGAGGATTTTGTGTATGGTTACTTTGTAAAACATTGTTTGTGTACTAATACTTTACAAAAACTATAAAATTTGTAACACTTTTCATCTCATATTTTTGTCCGTGGGAAGATGATTCACGCATTAGCACATATCATTAATTAAAACCGATTCGAATGTAATAAGATTATGGACGAAAGAGTTGGAATTCTTTTGTTAATAGTAAAAGGAAAGATAAATTTGAGGTATTTCAGTATTTACATGTACGGCGATACAACAACTTGGGTGATAAAAAAAAAAATATATATATATATATATATATATTATTTTAAAGAACTTATGTTTCTCTGACCGTATTTATATCCTTTAATCACAGTATGTACTTTTTATAATACACTAGTGTGTGATCCGCGCTACGCGCAGACGTGAACACAATTTTGTTTTTAAAAAATTTGGTATAATATTATTTTAGTTTTATTAGTATGATTGTTAATGGATTTGTCTCTATTAGCTTAAGAAATATAGATTGTTTATTCTTAAGTTTTTTTTTCCTTTCTTAATTTTATGTTTATTTATGTATTTGTTTAGTAAGTGATCCACAATTTGAATTTTTTTTTCTTTGGTTGACTATTTATTCAATTAGTTGGTTTTTAAAAGTTAAGTTTTGTCATTTTAAAATTTATGAAATTGTATATTTTTTAACCTAACTGAATACTAATAAAATAAATACTTCGAAATAGGGTTAGTTTTGTATACTCCGAAAGTTACTTCGAATACTAATAAAATGAAAGTTAGTTTTGTGAATTTAGAATTCTCCGAACTTTAAAAAAAAATACTTTGAAATAAGTCACTGTATTTTTATCTATGTTTACCTAAAACCGAATAGTAATAAAATGTTCAGAATTTACTATTATTCATCTTCGATGATCCAGTGTTGGTGACTACAAAATGAATCTAATTTTATTTGAAAAATGATTTAATTTCTATCACTAATTTACTATCAAAATCATCGTAGATGTATAGATTAATGAGAATATTTGAGATAATATCGGCCGATTTGGAAAAATATAAGAAATATGGGGTCGAGCGTCGATTCAAACATTTAGAGAGAGAGAGAGAGAGTTCTTGTGAATAGGATTATCATGTAAAAAAACATTACCCACTGCTCTAAAACCCTCGTCTTCTCCGATATCTTTTCCCATCGCCGGTGAGATTTCACTTTCAATTTCAATCACAAAGGGTGTGATCTGCGCCGACGTGGTAAACAATTTTTTTAATCTAATGGTATTTTATTTTATTTGGTCTCGTAGTTAATTTAATTATCTCTATCAGCTTAAGATCTGTGTATTTGTTTTTTTTTTTAATTTATGATCATCTATGTGTTTATTTATTCGATGGTACATATTTTTACCTATTTTTTTTCTTTGGTGATCAATTTTATGCAATTAGTTGAGTTTTTAAAAGGAAGATATTTACATTTTAAAGTTGCATAATAATTTTTTTATTTTGTTTCATGTGAAGTTATTATTTTTCGAGTGTTTCATGTATGATTTTAACCATATTTATGTGTGCAATATGTTTGTGATTCCTAAATCTATTTTTCTTTTATTTTTGTTGAAAATGATTTCCATATATAACTGATTGTTTGAAGTCACAACATTTGTTTGATTTTATTTAGAAAAAATATAATCCATAATTTATAAACACTAAATTCTATAGTTTTTCTAAACTATATAAATAAACGGATAAAAGTAAATTATTAAATTGAAATTTGTTTAGATTAATTCAATATAATATATCTTCTATTAAGTAAATGTCTTTTCAAATTCTAGGAAAAACTATTGTATTAATGGATGGTAATTATTATGAGAATTGAAATATATTTACATCACATGATATATATTTTGCATATACAAAGCTTTTATTTTCTTCTCCTGTTGTAGTTACATTTATTTTTATTTTTTTGTTAAAAATAATATCACAAAACACAACGATCTTAAATTTTCAAACTTAATTTATATTTTCGTGTAAATACTTTTAATATGTTTCTTAATTTTTTTGGCTCTTATTCTCTTTTTCATAGTTATGTATAATTGCAATTATTATGTTAAGTATACCTTAATTTTATTTATTTGTCTCTTTATTAGATGTAAAACTTGCCAACTTATATTTTGCTTTATGAATTTAGTTACATATTTAACTTATTTGTTTAATTGTTAGGACTTGTTTGATATTTTAGTTTTTTTTATTAATATTTGCGATACAACTTAACCTAATTAAATATTTATAAAAGTTGAAATATATTATGATAACCAAATTTATTAAACCTGTTATTATTTCAAAGAACAATATTCATATAAGTTTATTATTTTCTGGTTTTATTTAGAATATGAATAATACATTTTCAAATTCTTTTCATAATGTTAAAACCAAATTTATAATTAATATATGTATTTAATATGTGTATTAAATTTTTAAGATGTTGAGGTGGCAGCATGAGAAGAGAGAAAAGCTTTCTTTATATATATAGATAGATTCTATCAATCTTTTTAGAATATGTTGTTTTTTATTCCATGACAACAACATTTATTTAATCGTATGTTCAAAAAAAAAACTTTTATTTATAATCGTAGACTTTTTGCATATAATGGCAAATATCAACTGACTTGTACGTACCCACTTCTGCATCCCATATTCCCATTTGTGGGAATTTGATATTGTGGATCTTTTTCTCACTTTTTTTTTAAGTTCTATCTCTTCAGAACATGTAAGGCATGTTGCTATTTATGAGGTAAGGTCTCTACTCTGTACTATATTTTTGGAGTATCCCTTAGGGCTTAGGTGTACATGTTACCTTCACAATAGTTCTACATGACACAAAAAATCGTGTTTTTTTAATGATTGTGATACCTAAGTTAACCCAATCATAGACCAATTCTGAAAAGTATATTAAAAAAAAAAAAATCTTCTAGTGATTTGTTATGTTCAGAATTTTGAAACTATAAAATATATATTTAAGATCAATTTTGACAAAATATCTTTTTTTTTTGTTAAATGTTAAATTTTATACCAATTTTTGTTTTAAACCGAAATTATAGAGATAACGAGAAATCAGTGATTATAGAGATAACGAGAAAATTGCCGCGAGTAACCGTGATCCGAGAGAAGTCCTCAAATCCTTAGATCAATGGTGCCTACAGCTTCTCCGGTAACAACCGCACCAAAAAACATGTAAAGACGATCAACTCGAGAAACAATCTTAGAACAAACCAAGCTCATACCGACAACATGGGAAAAATAAACGAGCATATTATTACGGAAGTATCTTCACAAGATATGAAAAGCTAATACACAGCACATGATTGCAATCATCCCTCAATCATCTCCATCGTATATTCTGTTGTAATTACAAATCCCTTAGATTAAGCTATTGTGCTTGTATATAATCTCATGAATTCACTCTATGTAAGATCAAGTAATATGTTCATTCACCATCTATATGGTATCAGAGCTTTTCGATTCAAAAATCTAGAAAAAAAAAAAAAAATTTCCTTTTAACTTGCTCAAGCTATCGCCATGGCTTCCTCCAACACCACATCTCTGACTTCCATGACCGATGCCATCACTCTCAACAACAACACTGTTCTGAACATCAACATGATGAATGTTTCCAAGCTCACATCAACAAACTATTTGATGTGGAGCCTCCAAGTTCATGCCCTCCTTGATGGTCATGCCCTCTCCGCTCATCTTGATGGATCTGCTGAAATCCCTCCTGCAACTCTACAGACTGGTGACACAGTCTGTGCAAATCCAGAATACACAATGTGGAAGAGACAGGATCAACTGATCTACAGTGCTCTTATTGGTGCAATATCCACTCTGATCCAGCCGTTGGTGTCTCGTGCCACCACCTCCTCAAAGATCTGGGAAACGCTAACAGAGACATATGCAAAACCAAGCCGTGGTCATATTAAACAGTTGAAGACTCAATTGAAGAACTGGTCCAAGGGCAACAAAACCATTGATGAGTACCTTCAAGGGATCACAACGAGACTTGATCAACTCGCAATTCTCGGTAAGGCAATGGACCATGAGGACCAAGTCGAGATCATTCTTGAAGGCCTGCCTGACGATTACAAAACCATTGCAGATCAGATCGAAGGCAAAGACACACCACCTTCCATCACTGAAATCCACGAGCGTCTTCTCAACCATGAAGCCAAACTACTCTCCACCGCTGTCCCTGCATCGACCATAATTCCTGTCACCGCCAACAACGTTCAGCATCGCAACAACAACAATCGGAACACCAACAACAACTACAAGCGATACAACAACAACAACACCACCAATTGGCAACCACAACAACAAAATTACAGAACTGGTACTCACTCACCTAAGCCATATTTAGGAAAGTGTCAGATCTGTAATCTCCAGGGGCACAGTGCACGGAGGTGCCCTCAGCTGCAGGCCTTGCAACCGTCACTGAGTCAGCGCCAACCTTCCCCGTTTACGTCATGGCATCCTCGTGCTAACCTGGCCGTTGGAGCACCGTACACAGTCACAAATTGGCTCCTCGACAGTGGTGCAACCCACCATATGACCTCGGATCTCAACAATCTCTCGCTTCACCAGCCTTACAATGGCGGAGATGATGTGATGATTGCCGATGGCTCAAACCTTGCCATCAGTCATACGGGTTCCACTTCATTTCCCTCTCAATCTCGTGACTTGTTTCTAAATAAAATCTTATGTGTTCCTGATATAAACAAAAACCTTATCTCGGTTTATCGTTTATGCAACACTAATCAAGTCTCTGTGGAATTCTTTCCTGCGTCGTTTCAGGTGAAGGATCTGAGCACGGGGGTCCCATTACTCCAAGGCCGAACTAGGGATGAGTTATATGAGTGGCCGGTATCTCCATCTCAAGCTGTGTCACTCTTTGCTTCACCAAGTCCGAAAACGACGCTCTCCACGTGGCACTCTCGATTGGGTCATCCGTCCACTTCTATTTTAAACACTGTTGTTTCAAAGTTTTCTCTTACGTTGTCCACTTCTTCTTCGAAGCAGCTGTCTTGCTCAGATTGCTTCATTAATAAAAGCCACAAGCTACCTTTTTCTCAATCCTCCATTGTTTCCCAAAGACCTCTTGAATATCTCTACACAGACGTGTGGTCATCTCCAATCTTATCGATCGACAATTACAAATATTACCTTGTTATTGTCGATCATTACACATGTTACACTTGGCTTTACTCTCTCAAACGGAAATCTGATGTCAAGGCGGTATTCATTGCCTTCAAATCCCTTGTGGAGAATCGTTTTCAGTCCAGAATTGGGACATTATACTCTGATAACGGCGGAGAATTTATCGCACTAAGAGCCTATCTAGCATCACAGGAGATCTCCCATCTTACATCACCGCCACACTCACCCGAACACAACGGTATGTCGGAAAGGAAACATATACACATCGTGGAAACCGGGCTTACACTTCTTTCGACAGCCTCAGTTCCGAAAAGCTATTGGCCGTATGCTTTCTCAACGGCGGTATATTTGATAAACCGACTCCCTACACCGGTGCTGTCTCTACACTCGCCGTTCCAGAAGTTGTTTGGGACCCCACCAAACTATGCAAAGATGCGTGTCTTTGGCTCCTTATGCTTCCCGTGGCTAAGACCGTACACTCGACACAAATTGGAAGATCGTTCAGTACCGTGCGCCTTCCTCGGTTACTCTCTCACTCAGAGTGCTTACCTCTGTCTTCACCTCGAATCTGGCCGCATCTACACGTCGAGACATGTTCAATTTGCAGAACATCTCTTCCCCTTTGCAACGTCACGGAAATCTGTAACGGAAGAAGATGATGAAAACTTGAAGTCTGACCACTCACCGCAAATCACTCATATACTCATCCCTGCTTCACCAACCACGCCCAATCTCATTCCCCCGAGCTCGGATTCTCACCGTGATATCGCTCCTCCACCGAATTCACCGCCGGCAACCTCCTCGACACAACATCAGGTATCGCTTCCTAATCTTCAATCTACGTTGCCAATAACAGATCCCACTGCTCATATTCAAAATGGGCTGCAACCCACAGCCCAGCCAAGCCCAACTTTAAATGAGCCCACTGCTCTAACACAAAATGGGCCTCCACCCATGGCCCAGCATCCACAACCCCTTCCTTCTCCACATCCCGTGACCCATCCTTCACCCACACAGCCAAATCGCGACACCGTCCCCTCCACTCGACAGTCACCACCACCATATTCTCCGCCCCACGAACCACCGCAAAATCTCCACAAAATGAAAACTCGAGCCAAAAACAACATCACAAAACCAAAAACAAAATTCAATCTTACCGTCAACCTCCATAAATCACCACTTCAAGAACCAATCACTACTTTACAGGCTTTAAAAGACGAAAAATGGCGGCGTGCTATGTCTGTGGAGTTTGATGCGCAAACAATCAATCACTCGTGGGATCTAGTGCCACCTTTGCCAAATCAAAATGTCGTCGGCTGTAAATGGGTCTTCACGCTCAAATACAAAGCGAGTGGTGTCCTTGATCGGTACAAAGCGAGACTCGTCGCTAAGGGGTTTCATCAGCAATATGGTATTGACTACTCCGAAACGTTTAGTCCAGTAATTAAGTCAACTACGATTCGTCTTGTACTAGATGTTGCTGTTACTAAGTCTTGGCCGATCAAGCAATTGGATGTCAATAATGCCTTTCTACAAGGTGACTTACTATAGGAAGTATACATGACTCAACCTCCGGGATTCGTTGACCGCGATAGACCCAACCATGTGTGTCGACTTCGGAAAGCAATTTACGGACTGAAGCAAGCTCCGCGAGCATGGTATAATGCTCTTAAACAACATTTACTTACCACTGGTTTTACAAATTCACTTGCAGATGCTTCTCTATTCATCCACAGTCACGGCTCCGCAATCACGTATGTCCTCGTCTATGTGGATGACATCATTGTCACCGGGAATGATTCTACAATGGTTGCACGTGTTCTCCGTGAATTTTCGGACCGTTTCTCCATTAAGGATCATGTCGATCTTCATTACTTTTTGGGTATTGAAGCAACGCGTTCACGACAAGGATTACACTTGATGCAACGGCGATACATTCTAAACCTTCTCGCAAAAACAAAAATGACAGATGCAAAGCCGGTATCAACACCATTACAGTCTACCGTGAAGCTATCTCTCAACGGCGGTACAACGCTTGCCGATGCATCTCAATACCGGTCTATCGTAGGCAGCCTCCAGTATCTAGCTTTCACTAGGCCTGATATATCTTATGCCGTCAATCGACTCTCTCAGTTTATGCATCGTCCAGCGGAGGACCATTGGCTGGCCGTGAAACGCGTTCTACGTTATCTCGCCGGGACTACAACACATGGTATTTTTCTATACTCGAACTCACCGCTTACTCTTCACGCCTACTCCGATGCAGATTGGGCTGGTGATACCGATGATTATGTGTCGACCAATGCTTATGTTATCTATGTTGGCCGAAACCCTATCTCATGGACGTCTAAAAAGCAGAGAGGCGTTGCTCGATCCTCAACCGAAGCAGAGTATCGCTCTGTTGCAAATACAGCATCTGAGGTTCGTTGGGTGTGCTCCTTGCTCACTGAACTTCGTATTCAGCTTCCGGCAGCACCTACGATATACTGCGACAACGTTGGGGCGACGTATCTTTGTGCAAACCCGGTGTTTCACTCGCGAATGAAACATATTGCTCTCGACTATCACTTCATTCGAAATCAGGTTCAAGCTGGGATTCTTCGTGTCTCTCATGTATCGACAAGGGATCAGCTTGCCGACGCCCTCACAAAACCGCTACCTCGACAACAATTCCAACTAGCATGTTCCAAGATTGGAGTCACTAGAGTCACTCCATCTTGAGGGGGCGTATTACGGAAGTATCTTCACAAGATATGGAAAGCTAATACACAGCACATGATTGCAATCATCCCTCAATCATCTCCATCGTATATTCTGTTGTAATTACAAATCCCTTAGATTAAGCTATTGTGCTTGTATATAATCTCATGAATTCACTCTATGTAAGATCAAGTAATATATTCATTCACCATCTATACATATCAGCCTCAGACCGAAGAGCAAGAGAAACCGTTTCCCTCACTTGAACCCGAGACTAATCTAACCACCACTCGAAGCTAATCCCCGGCGCGAGCGAAGCTGCAAAAAGTTCTTAATGTATCCTAACATTCTACTTATGCATAGTAGGTTTTGACAAATCACACATGTAAACCCAAAATTTCGAATTGTGCAACGCTAAAATCCATTGTTTGTCAAACTTCTCGATATGTTTTGGAAAATTTGATGAGACTAGTTAAAAAATTGGTTTATATGATGATTTTAAACACCTTGATCGGACCCCTTTCTAGAACCTCACACACAAACCCATTAACTTGAATCAAAGAAAATAGCACTTGAAAAAAACTGAACGATTTTTCTATAATCATAATGGGGCAAGATCATAGGATAAAAAGATGAACCAAACGTTATTTAACTCTCTCTTGCTCTGTTTTATGTGTCCACTGCTTCACTTCACATTTGTTGCAAGTTTGCAATAGCGAAAGCAACCTGAGATGCAATATTCCATTCATATTCTCTTGGGATTAGTCTCCATACGACCCAAACTCGAAGACCCCAAGAGACATAGATAAATCAATTATTACAAGGTGGAAATAAAGAATAAACAAACTTGGTGGCACCGACAAAGCACCAAATTTCCAACTAGCCCTGGGCAAAAAAACCGGAACCGAAGAACCGAACCGGAACCGACCAAAAATTTCGGTTCGGTTCCGGTTCCGGTTCCAGCCAAAATACCCATTGGATCCTGAGCTTGGGATCCATGGATATCGGTTCGGTTCCGGTTCTTACCCGGAACCGAAATGAGGAACCGAATACCCGAAACCGTTAAGAACAAAAAACGGTTTCGAGTATTTTATTGACATTTCGGGTAATTTATTGACATTTTGGGTTCTGGTTTCGGGTATTTTTTGTTACTTCGGATATTATTTCACATTTTCGGTATAAAATTGTTTTTTCGGGTACCCAAATACCCGAAACCGTTAAGAACAAAAAAAAAATCGAGTATTTTTCGGTTACCCGGAACCGAACCGGAACCGAACCGGAACCGAACCGAAAATATAAAAGTAACCATTGGATCCTAAACCTTAGGAACCGAAAGAACCGGAACCGATCGGTTCCTACCCGGAACCGAACCGAATACCCATTTGCCCAGAGCTATTTCCAACCACTACTCCCATGTAACCATCATAACAAAACACCAAAGAAGATCCTCCTTGGCTCCTCCTTTCATTGTATAAAAAGGATAAAAATATTAGAAGATAAGTCGACTGTAGACATTCTATCAAAATTAAATAAAACAATGTGAACTAATAAAAGAAATGTAGATTTTTTTTACAGTAAAAAAAGGGGATTATGTAATGACTAAATGGTTTTTGTAGTTAAATACTAGTTACGAAAGTGATTGTCAAATTAAAAAACCTGTCGTAAAGCTAGTGTATTATTTAGTAATCTGGCGTTACAAATAATAACATTTTTGTTTACCAAAAAAAATAAAATAAAAACATTTGGAAGACCTATATTGCTAATTAACAAATACTCCCTCCGTTTCTTTTTATAAGTAGTTTTAGAGATTTTGTTTTGTTTCACAATATAAGTTGTTTTCATGTTTCTATGCAACTTTTATCTTTATCGAATACTGTGTAACCAATAATATTCTACAGTTTTTTTTATGATTGGCTTGATTATTTTTAATTTATATTTTAAATGATATTTTTTGGTAAAAGATGAGTTTCTTAAAATTTCGTGCTTTTAGCCAAAACTACTTATAAAAAGAAATGGAAGGATTATATATTTTTGACTATTCGCCGGGAATTTTTTTTTTTTTTAGGAAAAATAAAACCAAACTCAAGTAGTCAAGTTAGTAAGAAGCACTTTCTATTATTATCTATCTCTCTCTTCCCCACCAATTTCATATCACACAATAATAATGTTCAATAATTCCACTACATTTGGCTCCGGCGGCGACGCCGTCGTCCCGACTTCCTCCGCTACAGTTCCCACCACCGTCTTCCCCGGCAGCACCATCACTTCCAATTCCACCTTCATCATCATCGGACCTCCACCACCGTTCCCGGCGTCTCCTCGGAGCATCGACTTCTCTCCTCTCAAATTAATCTTCGCCGTCATCGCAATCGTCGCCGTTCCCGCCTTAGCTTACGCTATCTTCTTCGCCGTCCCCTGTTCTTCCGGCCGCCGCAACTCCTCTACCTCTCGCAGCAGCAGGAGCTCTTCCTCCGAGGATACACCTCATGTCACCGTGGATATCTCCCCGCCGATCACATCCGAGAGAGAAGCTGCCGTCGCCACGCCTGATTCCGGCGTGAAATTCCAGAAAGAGACGCATTCCAAGGAGATCGGGAACGAGTGTACCGTGTGTCTGTCGGTGTTCGCCGACGGCGAGGAGATCCGGCAGCTGAGCGCGTGTAAGCACGCGTTCCACGTGTCTTGTATTGAGATGTGGCTCAAAGATCATCCCAATTGCCCCGTTTGCCGAGCAGACGTCTCCGTTAAACAGACCGAAGCTAACGCTGACGCTGACGTTAACGGTAACGTGAATCGTAGCGGCGGAAACCGCCGAGTTTCGGCGACCAGTAGAGATGACGATTGGCGTCAAGGTTTGCCTGATGCTTCTAGTTTAGTTTGATTTATTTTTTTTATAATTTTTTATTTTCAAGTTTTTATAATTTTTTTCGATTTTGTGATTTTTGAAATATTTTTTGTGACCGTAAGAGCATCCACATTGCTAATAAAATGTGGATGTCTTTAAATATAAAATTATTAAAATTTGAGTAAAAAGAAGAAAGAGAGTGTTTTTGGTTGAAATAATAGGGTGTATTGAAATATAAAATTAATAAAATTTAAGTAGAAAGAGAAAATAGTGAGTAGTTTTGGAGAGATTGTGTCTCCGGGAAGACATAAGAGAGTGAAATTAGGAGTATGTTTAAATATAAAATTAATAAAAGTTAAGTGAAATGATGAAAGAGAAGGTATGAAGTTGAGTAAAAGGATGAGAGAGTGTATTTTTAATATTTTTTTATCTGTGAGACATCACATTTTATGTGCAATGTGGATGGTCTAAACATATTACTCCAATTTGGGAAAAAATATGCGTTTGTTAATTTAATTATTTTCTTTGGTTGCTTGATTGCTTCGTAACTCCGTTAGCAATAGTAGTAAGTGCGTGTGATGGAAAATTTGACGTTGACTCTCGACAACTCACAGAAACGCGCTCGATATCCTACGGTATATAATGATCGCAAAATAATCGGACGGTTCATATTCATCCGCGTCTTCTCATTAAACGACAACGTTTTTGGCGTTCACCACGTGACCGTTTATAAAAAAAAAAATTAAAAAACCCATACTTTCGTCTCCTTCCCGGCTTTCCTCTCTCTCTTTCTCTCTCCACCGGCCGGCTCAGATCTGGCTTCTCATGTCCCGTAGAATCGTAGAGTTGTCGATTTATGTAATCGAGTCATGAAAAGATCTCACATTTCTTCTCCTCGCTCTTGTTCCCGAACGGCGATTTCAGTGTTCGGCGTTTCCCTCTTGTTCCTTGTGGGTTTAACACTAACCTCTCGAAAACCATCCGATTCGTCCTCCGGTTTATCCCCAAATCGAAGCTTGACCGTAAAATCGAAGATTCCGAGGCTCGCGTACTTGGTAACGGGG
The DNA here is from genome assembly GCA_002933935.1 of Eutrema yunnanense. NCBI lineage: Eukaryota > Viridiplantae > Streptophyta > Magnoliopsida > Brassicales > Brassicaceae > Eutrema > Eutrema yunnanense. The sequence goes on from PKML01037773.1 coordinate 253,575, forward strand.
ACGAAAGGAGATGGGAAACGTGTGAAGCGGCTCCTCAGGGCAATACACCATCCGAGAAATTACTATCTTCTTCATCTGGATCTTCATGCTTCGGACGAAGAAAGGATGGAGCTTGCCAAGTATGTGAGGTCGGAGAAGAAGAAGTTGAAGAACGTTATGGTTATGGGTTTGGCTGATTTGGTGACGGAGAAAGGTCCGACGATGTTGGCTAGCACGCTTCATGGGGTTGCGATTCTGTTAAAGAAAGCTAAGGATTGGGATTGGTTTATTAATCTAAGTTCCTCTGATTATCCTCTCATTCCTCAAGATGGTAAAGCTTTACTCAATCTTAAACCATTCCCCTAAATCTTCGCAGATGCTGTCAGAAATTATGTGTGTTTTAGTTTGGTAATGATGGAGAATCAAAGTGAAACAAAATCAGAAGTGGATGTTCTTGTCTTTCTTTAACGAGAATTAATGTTCTGTATTCCAAAAATCAAATGAATAAGAAGTTAGGATTATACTTGATTGGTTGATATCTCATATATGGTGTGGTTGGGTTCTCTTGTAGACAATATTGAATTGTATAGGGATTAAGAAAATCTCAATGCTTTTGATTGTCCCCTTAAGCTGATCTAACATCGAAATTCATTTCTCTTGTTTGAATTCTTATTACTCAAAATCTCTGTTCGATGTGTCCTTCAACGGAATCCGACAGAGCAAGTTTGGTAATGTTAGAGTACAATCGAGATTTAAAGTAAATAAACGGGACTAGAAGTTGAACTTCCTGTGTTCTTGCACTATTGACTTGTACAAAAGACATATGATGTTGTTTGGCTTCTGTGTATTGACTTTAATTAGTCTCTGACCAGTGGAGTTGAATTCAAAACATAAGAATGTGTCTAAATTTTGGTTTTGGTTTTGGTCTATCGATTCTTGTTATACAGCTGAGTGATCTTATTTTACTTTTGGTCTTTTTTTCGGTTTCAGATATTTTGCACATCTTCTCATACTTGCCTCGCTACCTGAACTTCATTGAGCACACAAGCAACATCGGTTGGAAAGAGTGAGGGAGCTAATATTATGTATACCTACCTGGAATGTTCTCTGTTTTGTATTCAGAAACAAACATTTGCGTCGCTTTTTGCGTAACAGCTCTAAACTGTAAATTTTGTAGGAACCAGAGAGCAAGACCAATTATTATCGATCCTGGCTTTTACCATTTGAAGAAATCTGGTGTCTTTTGGGCTAAAGAACGAAGATCTTTGCCTGCGTCATTCAAACTTTTCATGGGTAAAACACTTAATCTCATTGCTTGTTTCATTCTAATCCTAAGCGTATGATTGCCTCTCCATTATTTTGTGCGTATGAGTCTCTTCTTATAGGGTCAACTAGCGTAGCTCTAACAAGACCTTTCCTCGAGTTCTGCATCTGGGGATGGGACAATCTCCCAAGAACGCTATTGATGTACTACACCAACTTCCTTTTGTCCTCCGAAGGCTATTTTCAGACAGTTGTGTGCAACAACAAAGATTATCAGAACACAACGGTTAACCACGACTTGCATTACACCCACTGGGATCCGCTTCTCCAACAGCGTGCCCTGAATCTAACGGTAGAGGATTTCCGTGACATGGTCCAAAGCGGGGCGCCATTTGCAAGGGAGTTTCAAGAGGATGATACCATACTCGATAAGATCGACGCCGAGCTGCTGGGTCAAACTGACGGTGGATTGGGGTTGAAGACTCTGGAGGTTGTTAAGCCAACGGTGAGTTGGAAGAGGCTTGAGAAGCTCATGGTTAGGCTTCTTGATCATGAGAATTTCAGGGCTAAGCAATGTAAATAGTTCTTTGTTGTCTAACTCTTGATTATTGATTTTATTCCTCCAAACATTTATTTTTCATGCAAAGTTTATTTGACCTTGCAATATCTGTGTTCTCGTTAGTCTAAGACTCTAAAGAATACCTACGCATATATAAAGTTATACACACTAGAAAATTTAGTTTTTGTTCCAAAATGTCGTCTTCAAATTTTGTTTATCCTCATTTGTGTATTTTACCCTACAAATGATGTAAGAAAATAATATGGATCAAAAAGTTGAAATTGATACTTATTATTACCAAAATGTCATCTTGAAAGTTTGTTAACCAAGTGGTGGTGTCCCAGTAGTTCTGGGGGTACGGGTATGTGCCCTACTGATATACTCTCATATTACATGTTTTAGCATGCATTTCATGCATGGTTTTGTATAGTTCTCATGCATAATCATGGTCTTATCTTGCATTTAAGTCTCATTTAGAGTTTAGGGTTCTCATACTAGGTCCTAGAGTGTCTTGCATGTTTTGGAGTCCTTTTCAGGTGTTAAACGAGGAGAATCCGTCACCCGAAGAAAGGAGACAAAGCCAGACACCAAGTATCGATCGATACCTCTCGGTATCGATCGATACCGAAGCACCAAGGAGACACTACCGACGTCACAGCTCGGTATCACGGGTCGGTGTTGCCACAGGAAGATCCCGGGGGAAAAAGCCTTAACACGGAGCAGTGATACCGAGGAGTGACCTCGGTATCCGAACACCAAGTATCGATCGATACCCCTCGGTATCGATCGATACCAAATGCTTCAGGAGACAGTACCGATGCTCCTGCTCGGTACTCCAGCTCGGTACAGCCACAGGAAGACCCGGGGGGAAAATGGCCCTAATACGGAGCAACGGTACCGAGGAGTGACCTCGGTATCCCTTGAAGACCAAGCCCGATACCAAGGGTATCGATCGATACCGAGGGTATCGATCGATACCACCCTCTTTTTGCCCATTTTAACCGGGTCAATACCCGGTTTGTTCCGGGTTGACCCGGTTCGTTACTGTTCAGTATTTAAGCCCAAAGACCTAATCTTTAAGGGCTAAGTCTTTTCTATGCAAAAACCTCTCTAAGAGTGATTTGTATGATTGATCTTCTATTATTATGCAATTAAGTGTTTATTTGATTTAATCTCCTCTTCTTATCTTCTTTTCATCTTGATTATTCAACATCTATCTATGGAATCATCCTCTATCAAAACTGATTTTGAGGGGTTCTTAATGGGTCTTGAGTAGTCTTTTAGGATCTTGAGATGAGGTAGACTAAGATGTTCCTAGGCTTGATTCATGGTGTTTAGGGTTAGATAGTCTTATATTCCTTCTTGTCTAGAGTCCCTAATGCTAGATCTAGCTTGAAAGAGTAGGTCTAGATCATAAGGTATTTCATGAACACCAAGTGTTTGATGAAATGCCGAGACCAAACTAGACAAGAGATTTACATTCCTAGCCTATGACAATAGTTGTCTAGGGTGTATTTTTGGTTGATCTTGTTGATTTAAACTAAATGCTTGCTAATCAATGATCCACAAATGATGATTTGCTAATGGGTTAGGTGATTAGCATAGTGATTAATTGCTTGAAAGAGAATTAGTCAAGTTTAGGATCTTATGCCTAGGGATTAGCTTGTTTGAGTAAATGAACATCATGAATTGAACTAGGGATTTCCTATATCGATAACCTTATCTCTAGATTCGCTTTTGCTATTTGGATTACAATCTTGCTTAGTGTTTTAGCTTAATTCTAAATTGGATACTTAATCATAAACTACCTCGTTTAGCTTAACTTGCTTTAAGTGCCTTGCATTCTTGGTGATTAGGACTATTTCCCAATATTGGATTCGATAACCTCTTATTACATCGGTTAGAGGGTATTGATACCTCCTAGGATTGTAAAATCCTTGTATCACCTACCCTGAGGTCATGAGTTCGACTCCGCTTGGCCACCCAGCCCGCAGAGATTTGTAACTGCGCGAAAAAATGTTGGGCCTAAGGGGATTAGTCTGGGCCAAAGGCCTGGAATTTACCTCCGGCTTTAAAAAAAAAACTTATAATCGAATTATCACAATGGTTTTACCAGATTAGTTTTTGTGTGACACAGCTCAGATTGGTAAGGGTGCAAAATAACAATCGTGGAAAGACAAAATATGCGGAAAATAATAGAATAATATAACAAAGCGAGAAAAACAAAACCTAAACATTTTATCAAAAAAAAAAAAACCTAAACTTAACTTAAAAAACTATGAAATGAATAAATACATTAGTATATTTATTGGACATAAATAGCAATTGGTGTTTAGCCAAAAAAAGAAGATCAGCAATTGATACTTATTATTACCAAAATGTATCATATTGATATTAAATAAAAACAAAACCTATGTTACAAATTTAGATTCAGAATTGTTATATTTTTTTTTTAATATTCATATTGCTTTGATGAGTGTAAGAAATTATATTGTTTAGTCCATGTTCTCTCACTCTACATTAAAAAACCCTACAAATTATGTTTTAATTTTTTTGTTTTGTAAAATACACAAATTAAGCGTTAGAGAATTGATCATAATATCATATTCCTTAAAATGTAATTGTAACAACTCTCATTGCTTTTTCTTGGTCATACGTAACTTCCATTCCATTAATACAATTAAATGGTATTTATTCAGGCACATTTGTAATATACTATAAATATTCCTATAATACTAAATAGTAAAGCTAATTTTTTTTTTTTGGTTAAATAAATTAATTGTTATAGTAAAGCTAATTTCTCATAACCATCCTATATTTCAAGTTCCAAGTACTTCTTTCTTTTATTTATTGAATTTTTAATCATGTCAAACTTTTTTTTTTTTCTAACATTTTATAATTCAAATTTGTTGTTGCATATCCACTAACAAATATTTCAATCTAGAAATCATTATATATGATGTTAATATTTCGTTTGACCTCACAATTCCAAGTACGTTCTTATTTTCTTTCATTTCTTGAATCATTAGGCATGTTAAACTTTCTTTTTATTGTTTCTAACATTTTATAATTCAAATTTGTTGTTGTATATCTATTATTAAGCTCATAAAGTAATAGAAACAAATACAAAGAGAACAGTGAGATGAAATTAATATACAGTTGTTTCTGCCCAAACTTTGCACAAACTGAATTTTAAGAAAAAACAAACAAGACCTATAACATCACACCACCATCGAATATTGGAGGTTTAGGTTGGTTTGGTTGGATTAGTTTCCTTTAGCTGATTCAACACTAAATTAATAGTTAGGTATCAAGTGAAAGAACAAGCTTTCTTACAAAATGAGCATCTCATCCATATATAATCCTTTTATTTGCCGCCTGAGATCAAATTAAAAAAAATAAGTAAACTAGTTTTAATTTAAAAAAATGATATCAACCAATATATCATAAACCATTCGGATTAAAAAAAACCATTTACCTATTTCTCCATTGATTCAACTTCAATAAATTTTACATAGCGGACTTCCAATTGTTTATGAACTTTATCAATAATTCGCCCTTTGCAGGCGACCCTCATGATTGTGATTGGGCCAGACACTCCTAAGTCCTAATAAAATGCATTTATTCTCGGCCCAATGTGTATTGCGTGGAACCTCTTTGGTATACGGCAATTTTCCATATCCCATATGACGAGTGTTTTTCTTTCGTAAAAAAACTGCGTTTTCGCAAAAACAAATTTCAATCCTTTAATATAGCTAAAAAAAACGAAGTTTTTATATGGAAGATTCCCTAAGGTTGTAATGACTGAGTTGATGTTTCAGGTTTTTAGTCATTTTGAGGTTATTGGGCTAAGTTGGTGTTTTAGTTTTTAGTCATTTTGGATCTATTGAGATGAGTTGAGAAGAATTATACTATTTTAAAAAACTAATAATTAAAAATATCCAAAAGTGACTTAAAGCATAAAATCTAAAAACCAAAGAAACATGTTTGTTATTGACTATTGGCATTCTAATTTAAAACAAGAGAAATAAAATGTTTACATATAGCCAAAAGCTAAGTGAAAGATTTTTTTTTTTTTTTTAAACCCACAAACGAACTTAATAAGTAAAGCCTAATTGTAAACCCATAAAGAAAATTGAATCTGAACCAAAAACAAGTCGTACGTTGTCCGGTTAGTAATAGAGATAATATACCAAAGAGTGCCGTACCAAAGAAACATGTTTTTAATTTTTTTTTATAATTCAAGTTTGATGCGGTTTGATGAGTCACCGTTTCCTGTTTTTTGGCGGTTAACTTGAAATGAAAAACGAGACTAGAAAATAAGCATAAGACCCTGATTGGTATAACAGATAGAAAAACAGTAGCATTATATAGTAGAATAGTACGCTGTTGAAACTAGATGCTTTATTAAATTATGTGATTGGTAAAAGCAATGAGCAGTTAGATAACAAATTACCAAAATAGACATAACTATAATTTTATCTATAGAATATGTATTTTACAAAATTAAAATATAAAATATATATATATAGTTCTTTTTGCCGGTAACCCTTTCTAGATACTTTATTTTATGTTGCTCATTCGGTAAAGTCATATAAATTTGACGACTACTCTTATTGCCAACTAGATAATCAAGAGCCGCCCAATATAACTCGCCTTCATGATCTAGCGTAGACATCTTCAACAACTCCTCTGTACATATAGCACTATTAAATGGATTAAAAGAGCCAAATGTTTGTCGACCTGCTGACCAAAATCTCTCTTGATTTTCTAAGGTGCTTGTGATACGATCCCAATGATCTGAGTTAGGTCTTTTCCGAGAAGATTTTGATTTGCAAGATTTTTCTCGTGACCTTTTTGAACCAATTGTTTGTTGAGTCTTTTGACTATCTCATCAGATTCTCCTTCATCAGATTCTATAGTTTGAAGCAATTGGCTGGCTCCTTGTTGATGTTGTCAATCTTCGCTAACATAGATTGTAACTTTGTGCTATAAAGAATCGAGGAGTGGAATATCACGTAATGGATGCACACGAATTTTTGTGGCTTCTGGACAAGCCTACAATGACAAATTACAGCCGTAGTTAGAATTAGGTTAGAGAGAATATTATGATGTTATCTTAAAGAAATTTAATTGAATAAATAAGGATATATTTGTCATTTTAAATTGATAAAGTTAAATGTTTTTTTAAAAGCTTCATAATGGAGCATATTGAACTCCATAATGCTCTCATATATTGTTTTTATAAAAAAATCAATAAATAAAAGAAAGAACGTACTTGGAACTTGAAATATAGGATGGTTATGAGAAATTAGCTTTACTATTTAGTATTATAGGAATATTTATAGTATATTACAAATGTGCCTGAATAAATACCATTTAATTGTATTAATGGAATGGGAGTTACGTATGACCAAGAAAAAGCAATGAGAGTTATTACAATTACATTTTAAGGAATATGATATTATGATCAATTCTCTAACGCTTTGTGTATTTTACAAAACAAAAAAAATTAAAACATAATTTGTAGGGTTTTTAATTTAGAGTGAGAACATGGACTAAACAATATAATTTCTTACACTCATCAAAGCAATATGAATATTAAAAAATATATATATAATAATTCTGAATCTAAGAAAATAATATGGATCAAAAAGTTGAAATTGATACTTATTATTACCAAAATGTCATCTTGAAAGTTTGTTTATCCTAATGTGAATGTAGTTCCTGTTATTTAGCTCAATTAACAATCAACATATAATCGAATTATCAAAATGGCTTTACCAAATAAGTTTTTGTGTGTGACAGATTGGTAAGGGGGCAAAAAGACAAAATCGTCGAAAAACAAAATATGCGGAAAATAATAGAATAATATAACAAAGCGAAAAGAAAAAATCTAAATTTTTTTATCAAAAAAAAAAAATATGAAATGAATAAATACATTAGTATATTTGTAAACTTGCAAAATGATTGCACATAAATAGCAATTAGAGTTTAGCAAACAAAACAAATAAATAAATAGCAATTAGGAAAAAAATGAATCGGTAAGAATTGTGGAACCGCATAACCATTCTATCGTGACCCTAAAATTACAAAAATCGAAGACATTATTTACGAAACTCTTTAACATAAAATCTAAAACTAAAAATGAAAACACAATATTTTACACCTAATCCATAGAACAAATATTTAAATCTGCAAAATTAGTTTTGTTTGCCGTTTGTGGTGTAACAAGGTGATCCATAGCTGAATAAAATCTATCGAAGTCTGTGGGGGAATGTTTTTGCGTGGTAGGTAAAGAAACTTTGGAAAGTGAACCCTGCAAGGCCCAAACATCAACGTATAGGGAGATGTAGAGCGTAAGATTCACGCGGTTCGAGGGAGCGTGAGGGTCAATCACATCTACGAGAGAGATATTGCCATGCAGACAAAAGCAAACCAAAGTAGAGAGAGAGAGAGAGGGAACATGATGGACCGGTCACGATGCTTCGGCTGTCGTCCAACGACCAAAGCACCCATTTTACCCACTTTTCCTATTTTCAATCTCTTTGCATCTTCTTTTTTGTTTTCAAATAAGTATACTAAATCATTATATGATCAACGATCCTATTATAATCATTGTGTAACACCTCGAAGTTCGGTCTACATAACACCTTTGTCTCCTAAATTCACTCCATATATTCTACTCGGATCAATCTACACAGAAATCAACTATATAATCACACTATTAACGAGAGATATTTGATTCTTTAAGTTGAATCAATATAATACAAAACACACATTCTGGTCATTAGACAACGGTTAACTTTTCATAAGGACTTCATCCAATTCGATTACATCGTTGTCTTTGAGTTGTTTTCTAATTAATTAACTAACTATAAAAAAGTATTCTTGTCATGGACTCATAACAACAATTTTTATGAGCATTCAAAGCGATACTAAATTCATTAAATTGCTAGAGTTGATTCTCTACTCTATATAAATTATGTCAAGAATACACTTTTTATGAATCATATAACAATTATACAAGTCAAATAATTATGAGTTAGGCGATGTTGATTTTATTCTATAAAACTCGGTCTAATTGTGTGAATCTATGATTAGGGCTGTCAAACGGGTCAAATCCGCCCCGCGACGACCCGCCCCGCAAACCCGCAAGACAAAATAAGCTAACCCGCACCCGCCCCGCTTAAATTTGCGGGTACCCGCGGGTGACCCGCGAATATATTAATAAAAAAAAAACTAGTTAAAAATATATATCTAGTTAATAATAATAAATACTGTTTGCCCAAAAAAAAAAAATAAGTTCAAAACATAAATACCAAAATAAATTTTTAAAAGTCAAAATGTGTTAATTAATTTATATACATTATATACTATTTTAAAATTTTAGATCTAATAACTATATAAATATATATAATTTGTTTTCTTTATTTTTTTTAAAAACCTGCGGGTACCCGTAAAACCCGCGGGACCCGCGAATTTGTGATTAAATTGACAGCCCTATCTATGATGCGATGACCATCACAAGGCACAAGATAAAAGCTTATGTACTAAGAAAATATACTATATATATATATATGAAACTAGTGATAAGAAATTTAAACCCTAGCTAAAGCGAAAAAACAAAAAGAATCATGTCAGTCCCACCCCATATGGAACGCAAACCCTAATAATTACATATATATGACAATTATTTTCTTGGGTGAATTTAATAGATAACCTTCAATACTTCTAAAATTAAGTAACTAGCACTATATACTTCAAATTTAGTTATACAAAAAGTAAATCTAAGATTCAGACAATTATACCCTTATTGTTAATAAAGTGAACAAATTACTACATTAAACGCTAACTTAGATGTCTGACGAACTAACGAAATCATGTTTATAGATAACCATGTTATACAACTATATACCAAAAATAACTTAGATATTTGATGAATTAACGAAATCGCGTTTATAGATAACCATGTTATACAACTAGATACCAGAGATAATTTAGGTATCTGACGAACTAAACCCTAAACCCTAAAAAGTTAAACCAGAAACCCTAAAAGCTAAACCCTAACCCCTAAATGCTAAACCATAAACCCTAATTCATAAACTCTAATCCATAATCACAAACTCTAAACCCTAAAACTTTAAATCATGAACCCTAAAACAATAAATCATAATCCTAAACTAAAAACATTAAACCATAAAATCCTAAACTATAAACTTGAACATTGAACCCTAATCTCATATTAATGTATAGAAAAGTTATATATGAATTACTGATATTCGGATAACAATTTCAACTAAAATATATGTGGATAACTATATACGATGATAACACTAGACAAATATATATGAGGGGTTTATGTGTCATTTCATTTGTGAACAATACAAGTAAATAGTGTCCAAACTTAAAAACTAATTTACAAAGTTTTGAAGGCTATCCATTACAAATACTCTATTTTCTTCTATCCCCATACAAAATATTGTTATACACATCTATATATATATGGACATAAATATATATATATAAAGGTTCACCCACTTTAAATTTTAGCCATCTTCATTCTCACACTCAACCTTCCTCTCTCTCCCTTCATTCTCATTCTCTCTGCGCTTTGCTTTCTCTTTGATCTGATTCCTCTACTCTAGTTCTAATATCACCCACCAAGAAAAAGAGAGAGGAAAAAAAGAGAGCATAACTTTACTTTAGGAATTTCGAAGAATAAAATCAAAAGAGAAAAACAAAGAGAGTATAACCATGGTTTTCTCCTCCATCCAAGCTTATCTTGATTCATCCAACTGGCAACAAGTAAGTACCTTACTATTCCAAATATTCACTTCTTATATAGGACACAAAAAGTTCTTCTTGTTTAGCAATTATATGTTATAATTTTTCCATCAAAATCAAAAAGAGAAATCTTAATTCAAAGCAAGAAAATGAAAAGACAAAAAAAAAACTTCTTGCTTAGCAATTAGCATGATCTAATTTTGGAATCAAACTCAAAAAGAGTAATCTTGATTCAAAGCAAGAAAAGGAAAAGACACCAAAAAAAATCTTCTTGCGTAGCATGTTCTTGAATATTCTTGTTCAATTTTCTCAATAATTTATCATTTCTTTTCAATTTGTAATTTACTTTAGACTCCTCCGAGCAATTACAATCAGAGCGGCGCAGGAGCCTCAGCAACCGGAGGTAGCGGCGGTCATACTCTTCATCCTCAACTTCAGCCACAACCGCAGCCGCAGCCGTCTAATGGGAGCGGAGGCGGCGGCTCGATCCGACCAGGATCCATGGTGGACAGAGCAAGACAAGCAAACGTAGCCATGCCCGAAGCGGCATTGAAATGTCCAAGATGTGAATCCACCAACACCAAGTTCTGCTACTTCAACAACTACAGCCTCACTCAGCCACGCCACTTCTGCAAAACCTGCCGGAGATACTGGACACGTGGGGGTGCCCTCCGCAACGTCCCCGTCGGTGGTGGCTGCCGGAGAAACAGGCGTACTAAAAGCAGCAACAATAACAACAGCACCGCCACTAGCAACAACACAAGCTTCTCCTCAGCCGCCTCGGGGAATGCATCCACCATCAGCGCGATTCTCTCCTCGAACTACGGAGGAAACCAAGAGAGTATCTTGAGCCAGATTTTGTCTCCGGCGAGGCAAATGAATCCTACTTATAATCATCATCTTGGAGATCTCACAGATAATACAAAAACATACAACAGCATGAGCTTGTTGAACTACGGAGGATTGAGCCAAGACTTGAGGTCAATCCACATGGGAAATTCCGGTGGCTCGCTTATGAGCTGTGTTGATGAATGGAGATCGACGTCACATCAACAGCAGCCGAGTTTGGGAGGTGGAAACTTGGAGGATTCTTCCAATCCTAATCCATCTTCAAATGGGTTTTACCCTTTTGATTCGCATAGGATAACTTCAGCGTCAATCTCTTCTGCTCTGGCGTCGCAGTTTTCTTCGGTTAAAGTTGAAGATAATCCTTACAAATGGGTTAATGTCAATGGTAATTGCTCTTCATGGACTGATCTTTCTACTTTCGGCTCTTCTCGTTGAGGCCAACCAAAACAAACAAACAAAAAGAAACTTGAGGGTACTTATTGATGAAAACCCGAGTTACTAGTTTTAGGTTAATTTTGTCTTACTTTGCGTTTTGGTTTGATTGATGCTTACGACTTTCCTTGTTCTCGATCTATAGTTCTATGTAGCTTAAGCTATTGGATGTGTTTGAGACTGTTCTTTTTGTCAACACCGTTCCTTTGTTATCTTTCGAGTTTGATCACTACTATCGAATGTACTTAATGCCTTAGATGAATCTCTCTCTCTATATATATATATATCGATCTTAATTAAAATCATGATATATGTGTTGCATGAGTTAATTTAGTTTCTGTTGATTTCGTCTAAACATTAATTTTATTTTGTCCTAGGACTTATTGATTATTAAATTTTGTAATTTCGTTTTTTAACGGGCGTACTTAATTAGAAGCCTATATATAACTTGTAAACTTTGTTTTAACCGAAACCACCAAAAACACTATTTCGGTCTAAAGGTTTCTTCCTAGTTTGCTTTCGACTTTGAATAAAATATATGATTGGAAGAAACTATACCAAAAATGTAAATAGCATATGAATCTTTAACGAGCTTAATTAATCCCCCCCCCCTCAGAAACCGTGTCTAAAAATTAACACTAATTCGCTATTGAGTTGATTTGAAAGTTCACATAGCTAATTGTACATCTACCCTGTGTTCTAAACCAGAGTATGAGGAAGGTTACATAGTTTTTTAATTGGGTATTTTTAAATTCAGCGCATTTTGTAACATTGGAACTTACCAAAAAATCATTACATGCTACTGTATGAAAAGAGAAGCACTTGAACAATAGACGAATTAGAGACTTGTAATGATGATGAAATGAAATGTCTTCATTGGGAACTGAATCTGAAGAAGTCTCGGCTTGATAGGTCCGGTGAAGTTTGGCGGAAAGATATTTAGAAAGGAACAATCGACATGTCTATGTGTGTTTTATATTTAGTCAATCCCATAGCATTTTTTCCTTCAAATCTCTACTTTGGTCAGAAATGAATCCCAAAATCAAATAATCTGAAATTAATTGTTCTGGTTTTATGGCTGGATCATACAGGTGTATATCTTGATCAATTTTGAATTTAATACAAACAATATTTTAAGGATTAATCTCAACTTATAATACAAAGTTTATAAAAAAAAATATTTTAGACGTATTTTGGTCTAATTGAAGGTAGATGTGTACACACAAGAAACACGTGATTTATAAGGAATATTGATTAATTATCGAGGTTAAATATTAGAATATAATGGAGGAACGAAAGAGATGTGGATAGTGATGCTTAAAAAAAAAAAAGCAATTGATTGTTGTGAGTTGGGTTGAATTGACGAAAACAACTTTTAAAATTTTCAATAAGTGACGAAACCGAATTAAGAGTAAGGAATCTTAGGTTTAATATGATTCCATCCTTCATTATCTATATCCAAAAGTCAAAAAAAGTTTCTTACGCATTACGTGGTTGATTTCGGAACGAAACAATACTATGATCGAGATGTAGTTGTGTGAGAAAAACGTAAATTTAATTTTGTGTTTTGATTTACTATTCTATGTCAGTAGTATGTTGTGTTTATAAATATACACTTTAGTAAATTTGAAATTTAGTAGTACGATTGTGGGTACGATTAATTTAGTAGTATATTTTTATGTTAGTAAGATACTTTAAACTTGAGAATTGAGATGACGGTCGGATTTTCTTACATGTGACTGATACATTTAAGAAGGACAGAAGAGAGAATCAATGTCGGGACGAGAATTTTAATCTTAAGATGTCAGTTTGACGCGCTTTGGAACGCGTGTACACATCTCACTAGGCGACAAAGTTGCTTTTTTGTCAGTTTGTGTGGGCCACGTCATCATTTTTTCACTGTTAAGTGTTAGAAGAACTCATTCTCAAGTCTCTATTGATTTGATCATTATTAGAGTTTCTTCCACTGTTCCACTTACCTTTTCTTTTCTTTTTTTTTGGCCTTTCATCAATTTATACGTTATAGACGGTAACATAAACACGGAGGATAATTGACGATACCACGAATTGTTTTTTTTGTTGTCTATGAATGTAAATATTTCATTGAAAATTAAAACGTTCTGGTGTTACAAAATGTGTTAAAAAATTATTCGATCTAAAAGATTGGTCCCATAACAAAAAAAAAATTGGTCTTTTCTTCAAGTTAGAATTAGATCATCTTACTAACTTTAGATCTTGATATTTGACAATTCTTATGAGTATAGTAGAACTGCAAACCAAAGTGGAGGTTTCTCAGTGGTTTGACAACAGGTCTGTGTGTGCCTTTTTCGGTCCTCCTAGATTCGATCTACTTTGAAAACGTTTTGGCCACCCGGAAACGTTTTAAATGGCAAAAAAACATGGAGCGTCTACGAATTTCGTGAGATTAGTCTTTAGGCCTAGAAAGTTTTTAGTATCCCCACAATTATCACAAAAGAAAAAAAAAGTATAATAGAACTGCAAAATTAAATTTACAATAAGAATGAAAACATTCATTTTCGTAAAAAAAAAAAATTGAAAAAAATAAGAAATATGTAATCCTTTGTCCCTCGCGAAAAGGATAATTCAAAAACAAAACGACCGAGATAATATTATATAAAAATCATTTTGTTGGGTCCTAAACAAAGGGAGGATTGGTTCACAGTGAAAGAAAGGAATCTAAATGAGATGATTGTTCTGCTTTTGCAATTACCAAGGCTGCTCACAGATATGGAATAAAGCACATTCAAACCTATAAAGCTAAGCCACATAATAAAACCCTACCCAATCTCCCATAATTTGGCTATTTTGATTTTAATATTTACTAAACATAATCATCAACATACTATTAAAAGTTGTTTGTTTGTTTTCACTAGTTATCATATTGACATCATCATTTTAATTAACTCAAATGGCCAGAATTATTGATATATTGGTTACTAGAACTCAATCAGATCAATTAAAGTCTCGAAATTGGGGGAGTTCAAACTCAATTTTCCACTTAAACGAAGAAGTTAAATATGATTAAAAAAGTAGTATTCAATAAAGAAACAAATTAGGGAACTTAAAATCAAAATATATAGAATATTGTATATAACTTGCAAGGCAGACGTACTATATCTATATGTGAGGAATCCCCAACAGAAGCATTGTAGCATGTGGCTCAGAAATCCAAGCTAAATCTTGTCACCTGATAATGTATGTATTTCTGTGCATATATATACACACATATATATATATATAGGCGCATCCATGTATTGATTTCTGCGAAGGTCTAGGCATATATAGACGACGACCAGCATATTTGTGTACCAGCTTTCACTTTTACACCATGTAAATGATAACTTAAAGAAACATATACAATTTCACAATCAGTTTTTTTTTTCTGACATGTACAAATATTTTTTTTAATATTTATTGAAATTTCTTGATGGTAAAGTAATATACAATTTTTTTTTTTTGATTACCAAGAGGCAAGTGGTTTTGGACTGAAATCCTGAAATCCCTCCATGCCCGGAACCACAATATGTAATATTAGTTCCGTC
This sequence comes from Eutrema yunnanense, assembly GCA_002933935.1. Taxonomy (NCBI): domain Eukaryota; kingdom Viridiplantae; phylum Streptophyta; class Magnoliopsida; order Brassicales; family Brassicaceae; genus Eutrema; species Eutrema yunnanense. The sequence goes on from PKML01037773.1 coordinate 269,007, forward strand.
ACAAACGTCACTCGGTCCTGTGACTTCTATGCTTTACCTATGACACTTTTCCAGTCGAGGTAATGACACTTGAAATTTTTTTACATATACATGTTGAAATTTTGTTGATGGCAATGGTAAACAAGTTTTATAAGAAATTTATCTACCTTCTGAATCATGCCATCGATTAACTGTTGATTAATATCCTAACACATGCAAGGGTCTTCCCAAGTTCGATACTAGCTCTGGTAATGCCATATGTTATAAAACCGAAGATCTTGGCCATTAATTGACCACATCGCGTAATGGTACATAATCACGTCGATTTTGGCCAAAAGAAGTAAATTAATCGATCGGCTGCTGGTCGAGACTCGAGACTCGAGACAGCCCATTGATATAATAGAAATTATAAAATTAAAGATAAAACCGAATAAATTTAGTTGCATTTTACAATATTTTCAATTATTCATAACAACAACAACTAACACATATGCTAAATGTTGTTAAAGAGTATGTAGTAATCAGTATAATATGGTTTGATTTTGACCCTTGTATAGGACCTGTTCTGCTAAGACGGACCAAACCATGCTGAAACATCAGAAAACAAAAGTTATTTTATATTGTGTTATGGTCAACAATAGTCTGGTCTGTATAAATCTCAAAGTATATACCTGATGAGAGCAATGAAATGTGAGATTCCATTGTCGTATTTTTGCCGAATCTGAGCAAAAATATGAGACCTTTTAATTCATAATAATCTCTTTTTTTCAGGAACAAAAGATTTTATATTGAATTAGATTTAATTCTCTATACGTATCACGGAGTTTTTTTTTGTTTGCTAAGAGACGTACCACGGAGTTGAACATATTACTTGGTAGGTTTTTATTTTTATTTTTATTTTTTAACATCGAACATGACTTTGGTAGTTACATATTCACATTTAGACTATTAGGATTAGGTAGAGATTAATGGGCTATGGGCCTTAATTTCTAGGGAGTGTGTGAAGATTGTCCCACATCGGAAGTGGGAAGGGACATTGCTTAATATATAAGCGACTTGGGCCAATCCACTAATTGCCAATTGGTTTTGAGTTGGAAGCCTAGGAAACTTAACATGGTATCAGAGCCCGAACACACACTTCCCGTAATCCGGCCAAGAAGAAGGCCTGACCGCCCCGACCCGATGATTGATGGTCTGTCGAGATTAATGGCTAGAAGAGCCATTATCTCGAGGAGAGGTATTAGGATTAGGTAGAGATTAATGGGCTATGGGCCTTAATCTCTAGGGAGTGTGTGAAGATTGTCCCACATCGGAAGTGGGAAGGGACATTGCTTAATATATAAGCGACTTGGGCCAATCCACTAATTGCCAATTGGTTTTGAGTTGGAAGCCTAG
>PKML01037773.1:275819-329088 GCA_002933935.1 Eutrema yunnanense
GACACAGAACACAACAACCTAGGATGATACTAAACTAGATTACTTGATCAATAAAACAAATCGCCTAGCCCTAGAGGCTAACCAAATCGCGAAACGAAACAAAACAAACCCTAGGTCTAAAACTTGCAAATCGCGAAACTAGAAAGAGTAGAGTTAGGGATTTTCTCAGCCTTGGTTCCAGAGCAAGCTCTGATACCACTTGATGCGTCCCTGCTTGATCAACTCCGGAGGAAGGCTGATGAAGACGGTCCTACAACTAGATGATTCGCGATGGTGAGAAGTGGAGGAGGGATCGCGATGGTGAAGGGAATTCTGATGATGTTTGCGACGATGAGGAGGGTGTTTATGGATGAGTAACAGATGATTATACGGAGGGATTTAGATGATTAGGCGATTTAGAACAAGATAGAAGAGTTTCTGATTCACAATGTGTAGAGAAACTCGAATTCAATGAGATAAACTCGATGAACCAGGTTGAGAGAAGAACTCTGAAACTTGCAATTTGCATTAATGATCTTCGCTAAGAAAAACAAAGGAGGCGAGATTGGGTTTTATAAATCAACCCAATCGACAAAGCCCTAAACTACAGAGCGTTTGAATTAAAACTACAAGGTGTTTAAAATAAAACAGCAAAGCGTTCAAGTTTAAATAAAACAGTGAGGCGTCCCAGCCATAAGGCTCCTACTTGGTGCACCTCTAAAACAACTAAGTACATAGTCAAGTGACTTGTACATTATTATCCTCTGATCGAGAATCCTAAGTACTCGACGTAGTGATTCATCTGCCTCGTTAAAAACCCTGTTGAGAAAACCCAGTGGGACAAAACTCAACATGGGAAAAGAGTACAGAATCCTCACCTAAGTTACTTAGGGGGATGTATTGGATTATATATTTTAGGTGATTTTGGTGGGTTTTACATTTATGAGGATTTAGGTAGATTTTGAGGATATCTCTGTAGTTTTGGTGGGGATTTGTAAAAAACAAAAAAAATCCATAAGTGATTTGGTAAGATTTTCTTTAAAATTTCAGACAATTTTGTGTGATTTGGTAAGTGATAGAGAAAACAACTAATACTCTGCAATTAATCTAATGCCACCGTTATCCTTTCTTCTTCTGCACACAAAAAGCTGAAGAACTGAGAGACGTGATATCCGTATTCAACGATTTGGTGTCTAGCAAATTACAAAAATCTTCCAGTCTTTTCATCACTACAAAAGCAACCTTTGCTTGATTCCATCATATGTTATGAGTCTTGCGATAGTCTCCCTGCCCTTTATAACATCCTGAGAAGTTTGGAACTTGTTTAACCAAGGCACTCTTTGTATCGTTTTAGTTCACTAACCAAAGCTTCTCGAGTACCTTTGTTCAGAGATATAGAATTCCATAGACCCGCTTCCAGAACATTGAATTCCTTGCTGAGTTCTCTCTCAGGTGCTGGTCTTCCAGCAAAACATTAATGCTTTTGGCCTGAATAAACTGTGTTGTAAGATATTTGATTCTGATTACAAAGACATCAACCATAGATATGTACAACACTGAGCATCTTTTTGAGATTATTGGCTATATGGAGTAAATAAATTCATACAGTAATTTTACTAACCTTGAATGATCTTATTAGTTTCTCCCAGGCTACATAACCCATTGGAACGGCACCTTCAGATAAAAGAGTCTTCCAGACTGAAACGGCACCCCCTGGTGACATTAACATGGTAAAGCCTTCATCTGAAATAAGACTCCCGACCCCAACTGTTATTGGCATTCCATAAAACTGAAAAAGAACGGGACCATGTTACTACATGCCTCTTCACAAGATCTGTTTCGAGAGTTAAAAAAAAATCATTAGTATCGACGCCATCCATGGAGCTGACTCTAGAGCACAAAATCGATTCGACACACAAAACCCAGATCAAGAAATTCTAATCGGAACATGGATTCTGCTTAGTAAGGTAGAAATTGAAGGATGAATGAAGAACCCAAATGCATTCGCCATCTTGATAATAGAGGCATCTAAACGAACTTGTTACCACGAAATTGAGGATTGTTAGAGCGAAATTGAGGATCTCTTGTCTGACTCTCTCTCTCTCGGCTCGAGAAAAAGATAGATGATCTATTTTCATGGTTTTNTTTGGAAAGAGAGAAGAACGACTTCGACCAAAAAAAAAAAAAGGAAGAACAATTTTTTTTTTTTTTGAAGTCTCTCCAAATAACACCCGTAGAGATGTGATTTTCTTTACCGATATATGTCTCTATTTTTAACTAAAAATGAATGTAAAGTCTCCCAAAATCATTTTAACAACTTTTTCTTTAAGAAAATATTTAGTTTTGAATAATAGTAGATTTGATTTGGGTTTTACTAATTGTTGATTGAATAACGCCGGATTGGAAGTGATTTTAAAAAGATTTTACATAAATTTCATTTTCAATAACATGGGATTTGGTAAGACATTTAGAAATCGTTAATTGAATAACATGAGATTTTAAAGAAAACCCCAAATTTCCTAAAATCTCTAATCCAATACATCCCCCTAAACAAAATACTAATTTAAAAGCGTTTGTGAAATATTGGAAACGATAAAGATAAATTTAAAAATTTGGGTTGGTTTAACTCCCAAAAAGAAAACCTTCGTCTTCTCCTCTAGGCGGCTCCGCCGCTCGCCTCTGGTTCGCTGGCGCTTGCTCAGCTGGTGTTCTCTTTCACCGGCGCTTTCTCGGCCGATGTTTGTTCTCCCTCTATTATGGCTTCTCCTCTCGATTCAACAAATCCGACGACCTTAGTTGAGATTCAACCAGAAAATTCATTATTACAGGTTGATGAAAATATGTCAGTGATTTAGGTGGTTTTCACCAAGTCAATTAATAACTAAAGTGCACACTACTGCAATCATAACAGTATATCGATGTAGTACTTTATGATCGAATCCACAAAGATCAAGTGTAACGCTACGAGAATGCAGAAGGAAAGTAAAGCTAAGACGAATGAGAATGTTTTGTGGTTTTATGAACGAACTAAAACTAAGAATGCAGATTAAACGATGTAAGTTTGATGGAGGGAAAACGCTAGGCCCTTAGATAATTCGCAGGAAATCCATATTTACTAAACAGACTATCGATTAGGGAGATAATTAAGACCCGTTCTTGAACTCAAACATGAATGTCTAGCTAGCCCACTGTCGTGGTACTACCTACTATGCCTAATAACCTAAGAATCTAAACTGTCGTTTGACCTTAGTGTTTTAGGCAAGCATTAATGTTCAGGTTTGATAAGTTCACAAATTGCCTTAGCATCAGCTTTCGTTGGCTAATGACAATTTGCTCATCTAAGTTCTTTCAGGAAATCTAAAGCACTTTTGATGAATAGATTAATCCTAAGATCATAAACTAGGTGATCAATCTAGTCTAAGCCTTAAACTCAACAATAGATGAAGAACTCTATGTAATTCTCTAATCTAACAGATCCGTTTCAGTGATTCATGGAGAATCCTTTGAAACCCTAAAACCCTAATATGGAGATTACTCAGATATAATTGCAGAGAAAACACAGAGATTCAAAGAGAAATTCATAATCCAATAAAAAGGAAATCAAAATAGGGTTCAGAAATCTTCTCCGGTATGAAGTAGAGATTCGTCTCCCTTAAATCTCCCAAGAACAAATCACCAAGTTCTCTGATGAATAATATATAGCGTAGCCTAAACAATGGCTGAAAAATAGAATAAATAACACTAAAACACGTTTTTCCTAAGTCCTGGGCGAAACCGGTTCAGAATAAGTGAAAACCAAAATTTCCTTTTATTTTCCGTATCACTAAACCGGTCGGTTTATGTTGGACCGTATTCACGAAAACTGGCGTAACTTTTGATCGCACCATTGGAATGACCTCAAACCACTTCCAAATGAAAGTTGATCCATTGCTATATCTTATATCAAAATTTGAGCTCGATCCATCGGTGGTAAGTCTTTCAACGAATGCCAAATTTCTGACATCTCTGCATGATTCTTCATCTTCATATGCTCATTTTCACTCAAAACTGCTCACTTTCTCACAAAGTCACCTAAAACCTGAAAAGACTCGATAAAGGATTAAAAGACTCTAAAAATACACTTTAACTCAATAAAAGACACAAAAACAAATGTTAGAAACCGGTAAAAATACGGTTTATCAGTCAGCTTGCTCTCTGATGCTTAATCCCTCAGAAGCAGATACAACTACAGATTTTGCTTCTCGTTCTATCTCCGATCCAGCTACAGTTGCGAAGTTGGCTCCCGAGTTCTCTACTGCTACGGCGACCCCGACGGAACGAGTTCCGGTTAGGGGTGGGCGTTCGGATCTTCAGATCGGGTTCGGATCGGGTATTTCGGGTTTCGGGTATTTTGGGTTTAGGGATTTAGGTACTGATCGGGTATTTTAAAATTTTGGATCGGGTTCGGTTAGGGTTCAGATCGGATCGGGTATTTTTCTTAAGATCCGAATTTTTTCGGGTATGTTCGGATCCAGATCCGAAAGTATCCAAAATACCCGAATAACCTGAAATCCGAGAAAAAACACAAAAACATGAATATTCATTTCAATAATACTTTCAAACCAAAAATATCCAAAATACCCAAAAATTTCAGAAAAAACAAAAAATTGTATTCGATATACCCATAATATCGCAAATATACCGAAGATACCCGAAATACCCAAATTTTTTTTAATATATCCGGGTTTCTAGTTGTAATTTTGTGTATTTAGGTTATATAAAGTCTAAATATAATTAATATATTTGGGTATATAATTACACTTTGGGTATTTCAGGTACTCATTCGGTTCTCGGTTCGGTACCGATTTGGGTTCGGTTCTTCGGGTATTGGAATTTAGGAGCCGATCGGATATTTTAAAAATTCGAATCAGGTTCGGTTCGAATATTTTCGGTTTGGTACCGGTTCGGATTTTCGGATCCGGATAATTTGCCCAGCCCTAGTTCCGGTGGTTGAACTTCTAGCCAACACCGAAGACTTCCCGAAAAATATGCATTTCACAGCCCCGCCGAATATACTTGAACTTTGCATCGTGGATTCTATGATGCCTTCTTCTAGATTAATGCAAAGGATGACCATGGATCAATAAATCACTACCCCTAATTCCTCTATCCAATTTGAGGATGAATTGTTGATGCAAGTAGGGTCGCATACTCCGTCAGCCTCTAATCCGGTGCTACTTCTGCACAAAAAACCAGCGACAATCTCTTCGCCACCTCCGGCGGTAAAGAAAGTAGCAGATAAACCTATCAATGCTCTCCCTGTTCAAGGAGCTTGGAATAAGCCTCTGAAAATCTCAACTCCGGCAATACCCACTCTCCGATACAACACCGGTTCTCTGCTATCAGAACTCGACACTCAATGGCCATCACTTGCTAATCAAACACGCAGTCGACAACCATTACAAGCTCCTCGATCATCAAATCTTCCTTCTGATGCTCATGGTAAAGATCATCTTGCATCGATTGATTTGGATAGTGGTCTTCAATCTCCGAAGTATCCATGGGCAGCAAAAATGAAGCCATCAATGCGCAACCTTCATCGAGTAACTAATCCAAGCTTCATGGAAGATGAAACTCCAAAGGTATGTATACCTAAACAAGTTCTTCTGGAGGGTGTGGAAAATCAGAAAGAATTCATCATAGGACAATTCTATCGATGTGCTGCTCCTTTTGGAGGACAAATTCATACAGTAATGTCTAGGATTTGGGAAAAAAGATGTAGAATATTTACTCGTAAGTTAGGGGAATCCTCATTCCTTTTCCATATTCCAGATGAATCTACTAAAAAATGGATTCTCCAGCGTGGTTTGTGGCACGTAGATGATTGCTTAATGTTTGTATCTGGTTGGAATCCTGTAGGAACCATTACTATCCCTGAGATTAGCACAATCCCTGTTTGGCTCACTCTTAGAAACATTCCAAACCAATTGTACTCCAGAAAAGGGTTTAGTTGGATTGGCTCTGGCTTAGGTGCTCTGATGCTGACCATCAAGCCTTAGTTAGAGTATCATCATCCTCTGTTCATACTAATTGCGATTAGATGATGGAAGTTGAGAAAAACAGAGTTGGGAGAGAACCCATCGGGGGGGAGGGGGGGAAGGGGGAAATTTGACAGTTCCCACACTGTTTTGGCTATAGGACAATGGAAGAGGACATGACATATGCTCTCCAACGCATCATTACAGCCAGAGCCGGGCTTGACTAGAAGCCAATAAAGCATTGGCTTGTGGTCTTTTATATGGTTATTAATTTTAGGAGCCAAAAAGTTTGTTGAAAAATTTATATGGTGTTGCTGGTAAAGGTAAACTTTAAAGCAAATGAGATCGTATGTTCAAACTTTCATTTTGAATTTTTTTTTAATTTATAAATGAATAATTAGTGGGCCAAAAATTTAGTTTGGCTTGGAGCCATCAAATTGTCAGGCCCGGCTCTGATTACAGCACTTACATATAGGATCCAGGTTAATACCTCTTGTCATCAAGCGTTCTTTGACCGCAAGTGCACCAGATAAGGCTCTCCAAAGAAAATGGCGAATTTTAGGAGGTGTGTTGACCTTCCACAGGTTCTGAACATCTAAAAAACTGAAGTAAACTGAGCAAGCTAAAGACAGATGTAAGAGTTTAAACCCCTGGTCATAGGATCTTAATGTGACTTTGATGTATTCAGTTTTTATCCATGCCAATATTTTCAGTGTTGATGACCATGAGAACACTAGAGATAGAATCCATTTGCTACCTTGTGTCTTCACAGGAGATGGTTCAATCTCTCTGTAAATTGAGGATTCGAGAACAGAAATAGGACTTGGATGTTCCGAAGCAACTAGTGAAAAGTTTGCTGACGATCCATCTTCACTAAACCTTGGACTTGATTTCTAAAAACACCAAAACAAAAAACTTGTGAGAATTTTTAACTCAAAATCTTTTCACACCAAACACTAAGAAATACCGAGGCACAGAACTCACATTCTGCATTAAGTTTGAGACTACAGCTTTGGCTACCTCGATTATAGATGGACTTTTACCACCATCTGCTTCAGTTTCTTGTTCTACACCAGCGGTGGCTTCTGCTTCAGATTGTGTACACATGTCATGACTTGACGTCCTAGATTCATTGCTCGCTTGACTAAGTTGGTCATCATTTTGCTGCAAATTCTTCTGAGACTTGGGTCTACGTCTGCCACCAGGAGAAGTAGATTCCGCGAGTTGTCAGTTTGATGGTTTCCTTGATTTACTATAATCAGATGGAGGGGTTGGTGGCCGTGAACGTTTGTCATACTCAAGCTTCTTCTGCTGCAGTCTTGGACTTATAGATCCTGAAATCTTTGAAGTACTTTCTTTGGAAACCTGATGAGGCTTCTTTGAAGAAGAACCCACATTTCTGCTGTCAGATTTCTTATCAACAGAGCTGATACATGATTCAGCTCTTCCCCTTCCAGGACTATGGTCTTTTGCAGTCCGTTTACCACTTGTTGAAGTTCCTTTATCATCAGATTTTTCTCTACGGGTCTTATTAAGTCCAGATAGACTGTGAATGGGAATACGGGATGACGCAGGAATACCAGCCTTTTCAACAAGTTTGGCAGGTTTCATAATCACAATCGGGGATTGATATACCTGGTTAGATGAAGATGAAGAAGACGGGACTCTCGTTCTGGATGGCATCGCTTGGTTGGAATTTGCTATTTCATAATCTCTTTGAGCTGCCAAGTTTGAGGATTGTGGTTGTTTTTCCTGTGTCCAGGAAACCCTTTGATTGCATAGCCTCTAATATTTGTTTAAGAGCTCGCAGATCTTTTCCTGAATGTTTGAACTCAAGATCGTTCAATCTCCTCTCCATTTCACTGTACACAGTAGGAGAAAATTTAGGTACTTCAGACGGCGCTGCTTTCACAGGCATGCTAGCTTGCTTTTGCAAAACCCGGTTTCTATCAGCTTGCTTCCATGGAGCTGGTTCAATGGGAAATCTTGAGCTTGATAGAGGTTTCATAACAAAATCAGAGTTTCTCCATCTTGGAGAAGACGGGTCTTTCCCCAAGCTTCTCGGTGAGCTAGGAGAAAACCGGATTGTACGGTTCAGATTTTTCTCCCTCAATGATCTTGAGAATGGATCGCTGTTATGATCAAAAGTGTCGATTTTGTTCAAACCAAACTGATGGATGTCTCTACCCAATGGAGAACCCGGTAATGTCTCCAAGCCCATGAGCTTTGCAACAACACTGGGAGGACGTTTCTTGTTGCTGCTTGAGCTTCCGCTGAAACTTTCAGAAAGCTTACCTGATTTAAGATCAACACTGGAGTTTTGCATCACTCGTTCTCTATTATCCAGCGAAAGCCTAGGCAACTCTTTCAACTTCTGTCTGGATTTCAGCGTATCATGAGAATCAACGGAGTAACGAGGTGCATCCTTTGCTCCTACCTCATTATAATGTTGAGGTGTTTCTCTAAGTTTGGCTAGAAATCTGAAGGACTCATTGAGATCAGCAGGTGTAGATTGCTTCAAACCATAAGGCCTTGGAGAATCCTCTCTTCTGCTGCGTCTAGCTACTTCCTCTCTTGTCATAGGAGTCTTAATCGAAAGCCCTCTGGCTTCTCTGTACATAGAGTCTCTCACAACATCTCTGAGGTCAAGTCCTAGATGTGAAAATCCATTCCCTTCGGTCATCTCAGGATCACTTGTCGGAGAATCTGGGAAATTGGCTTGGTCATAGGCAGACGCTTCAGGTTGACCTCCTCTATTGAACTCAGAAGACGAGAGGGAGGACGAGCACGAAGATGAAAAAGAAACCCTCGATGATTCTGTTGAAACCCTTTGCTTCTCTTTCACATTTGCAACAATGTTTGAGTCCTGAAACTGAAATGCAAAAGCCTTAGGATCTTATAAATAACCTCGGTATGAATGAAAATAATAGATCAACCATAGAATACACTTACAGTGTCTTTTGTTTGATAAAATGTGTCAACAGTCTCTCTCTCAAAGTTGATACTATTGGCATTTCCATTACCTGAAACAAACACATAAAACAAGCTTGAGGATCAAATTGAAAGTCTTAAAGAAGGAACACCCGATTACGCATTGAGAGAAACGATCAACAAATCTATAAGAACCTGCAAGTCAAAGTTTTATTTATCACAATTTGGTTGGAAACTTCATGAGCCTACGGTTAATAAAAGTCAAAAATCTACCAAGAAAAAACCGGCAAAAATGGAAACTAAATCTAACCAAAAGATTTGGCAGATAAACACCACTAAGAAAGAAAACCATAACTTTAGATCTCTGAGAATGTAACAAGACCTGATTAATGGAAGAATCACACCACATTGGCAGATGCAGAACCAAAAAGAAATAGAGAAGATCATACAAAAAGGAAAGCAAAAGACAGGAATTAAAAATTACATAATTGACCATATACAAGTCAACGACTACGAGACACGAACAATAGAGAGCAGAAGAGAGTGTTTATATCATCCAATATTTAATAACTTTACCTAAAGTAAGGCTTTTTCGCCGGCCTGTGTGAACATGGTGACGATCAAAGATTTGAAAAATCCCTTTCATACATCCAATTTGCTTCTGCAGATCTGCACTATCATCTGCCAATGAATGCAGAAGCTTCGCAGCCATTTCGATAGATCACAAAACAATTCTCCTTTCTGCAGAAAGAAAAAAGACTTCTCCCTTCTTTTTTTTGGGCTTTAGAGAAGCTTTCTTTCTTCTGTGTTGTGCTCCCCTTTTTAACTCTTCCCTTTATTGATTTCCAAAGAACCCTAACTTTTTGCCCTCAATGATGTGTTTGCAATAATTTGGAAGAGATGATGACTTTTAAAGCTTTCTTTTTTCTTTCTATATCTCCATCAGCAACAGTAACTACCATTAAAACCATAACGAGAATGATGCACTTTCCATATTCATATAATTCCAAAGTTTTAGCCTTTCTCTTTGTACAAAACTTGAAACCCGTTCAAATTTTCAAATCAGAACCCCATTGTTTCTCCAGCTAATTAAAAGGTTCAAATCAGTCTTTTACAACTGGGTTACAAAACACTGTTTTACTCTTCAAAAGCTAACCTTCGCCCTACTCGACTCCCAAGATCTTTCCCCAAGTATTCGGGTATCCGAAATATTTTCGGTTCGGTTCCGGTTCTACCCGATACGCATAGGTATCAATGTGTAGAATCCAATAGATATTTTGACAATTCCGGTTCGGATATTTCAGTTCGGTTCTAGTTATTTTGCCCAGGCCTAGTAACGTCCACGAATGAATTATCAAATATATTAACCGAGGAATTACTAATATCATTTTTTTTTTTGTTAAAGCGAATTACTAATATCATAGAACTACAGAGAATTCACAATCAAATACACAATTTTAATCGTTTGTATAGAGACTAAGAAAATATATTATGTGGTTCTAGGCTTCTAGCCACTGTAAAATACTTTTTATTTACTTTTAGGACATTGATATTAGATTGTACGTTAGCTTCTACAACTTTGATACATCAAACCAAATCATGTTTTTCATAAGCTCATTTTATAAATATTCCCCAGATTTCATTCACCAACTTAGTACTGTTCTGTTTCTGGACGATTGGACTCTTTCGTCAAAAGTTTAAATTGAACTCCTTAGTATATAAAGACATCATCCTTTTCAAGAGATTCTACCAACGAAAACGTCAAGCGTTAATTTATGAGGAAAGAAAAAATGCACGAGGAGCTTACAAGTCTACATGCTTGATCATAGTTTTCAACAGATCTTAAAAAGCTTTTTAAGCAGAAGATGAAGAGGCATCGGTTTTCGAAACTAGCCTGAGTTCCTCCTCGAGTTCCTCCTCGAGTTTCTTCCACGCATTCAAGAAACTGGGAGGGAATTTCTTCTTGGCGGTTCTAATCAACCCTTTGGCTTCGTCTATCTCCTTCTTCCTCACCAATCCCACAACCAATTGCTTCAAGATATTGAAATCTGGAAACTTGTGCATATACACAACCAAATGCTGCAACGTATCGAAATCTGGAATCTTGTGCATATACACGCTATCTTTGAACACCGCGTAGGCTTGCTCATACAAACCGCTGTAACACAGGTGAAATATCAATGTCCTAAAAGTAGCTGCGTTGGGAGCGCAGCTGTTTCCTTGAAGCCCTTCATACACTTTCTTAGCTTCATCCAGCATTCCTTTCTCGCAATACGTGGTCATAAGATAGTTGTAGCTGTTTGTATCCGGTTTCAATCCCATAGTGCTCATTTCTTGGATCAACTCCATAACTCTTTCAGGGCTCTCCTTTTGAGCATTCATTATACGAACATTATATGCTGCGTTATCTATTTCACAGCCTTTCTTCACCACCTCATTCCACAGGTTCTCTGCTACCTCGACTTCACCTTTCTTATACAAGGAGTTCAAAATGGTGGTCAAGGCAATGGAAGTGGCTTCCTCCATGCCTTTACCTTCCATAATCTGTCTCATAATCTCAATGGCTTTTTCATGCGAACCAGAGTCGCAGTATGACTTAATCAATATACAATAAGAGATTTTGTCAGGGATGATGTCGTTACACCTTTTAGGAATTTTGTCGAACAGCTGGGGGACTTTATACTTGCGGGAGTGGAGACAAGCGTAGAGTAAGGTGTTGAACGAAAGTGCTGATCTGGGTGTGCTATCCCGATCCATCTCCTTGAACATTCTCATGGCTTCACCGAACTTGGATGCTCGGCCGTGAGATCTGATCACGGTAGAGAAGAAAAGTTCTTCATCGATTTTTGCGTCATTCATCTGCGATTCGAGTAGGGTTTCGATGTCTGAGTAACGACGGGCAGTGACCTCCTGGGCAAATCGAGAGGACCCAGTCGAAGCGTCGTGATGGGATACATTGGAGTCGATCTCAAGGGCTTTGTCCGGATCCCGGAGACTGGTCTTAGCTTTGGAGGCAGAGATCTTGACTGGAGACGGAGCAGCGGCTTCGACGGTGGTCGTAGCATCTCCGGCGGATGTGGTGAAGCGGCGAACATAGCGGAGAGAGAGACGAGATGAAGCCATTTGCAATTGCAGAGTGCGTTAGAAAAGACGGAATGTGGAGAGTCAAGGCGAAATAGGAGACGGACACATTTAGGGTTTTTACAAATTATCGGGCTTTTTTCTATTAGCTGTAAACAAAATTACTCAAAAAAAAAAGTGAATCATTTTTTGAAAAGGTTTAGTAATTTGGAATAATAAATGTTCTACTGGATAATCGATTTTTGACACTGCATACGGTCAAATTTTAAGAGAGAACTATCAAAACAAAGCCTTGAATTTATTATACTGGTGGGTGTTATATAGGCCTAGTGTTATAACAAGCAACGTAAGAGAATAATAATGTTCCCAGATCAATAAGCTTTCAGTTTATTGTAAACAAAACAGGTGAATGATCTCAAGTTTTATTTAATGGAAGATCAATACTAAAAATCCTTTTAGATCAAATACTAGACAACTTCAATTTTGCAAAACCAGACTGGAAAATAAGCACAAGTAACACAACAATTCCCGCTAGAAGTAGAACAAACCAATAACCATATGAAATGCCTTAAGAGAAGAACAACACCCCATGAATGAGCCATGTACTCTTCATCATCGTCTAGTTCACAGTTATGGGTCCCTTCAGCTTCTTCTTCTTGCACTTTTCCTTCAATATTTTAGCATCAACCAAAGTCAGTAAAACCAAAATCATGCTATCTACTCCACATCTAGAGTCTAGTTGAACTCAATGGTAAATTCTATAAGATTAGGAATAAACTTGCCTCTGATGGACTCTCCACCACGGTAGTCTCTAGAGGCTTATATGGACTAGACTCTCAGGACCTTTCTCCAAGTGTGATGGGGGACGCGAAGGCTCCTCAATCCATTTCCTAACATAACAGAAATGGAGGCGAGGGAAATACGGAAACCATTATTGCGCATCGACCTGAGAATTCCCTCGAAACCATTATCGCCAGAGATTAATATGATGTTCCCTGGAGCTGGGTGGGTCTTTCCCCAGGCAGTTAACTCAGTCTTAATCTTCTTATCAGCCGCCTGTTTTTCCGTTGTTTCAGCTTCAACAATTTTAACAGACCTAGCTTTCAATTGGTTTTGAACTTTGGCACTAATTCGCCCTATGCACGCGACTGCCTTGATTGTAATTCGGCCAGTCAATCCCAAGTCTCCATAAAACTTCCTAAGTCTCGGCCCAATGTGGGTTGCTCGTAACCCCTTCGGTATACGGCAGTTTTCATAATCCCACATGATCAGTGTTTCACTATCGTAGAAAAACTGCGTTCAAAAACAAATTAAAGTTAAAGGCACTTTCCAACATGGGAGACAAACAATGGAGATGTGACGTTTATGGAAGATAAACAATGGAGATGGGAGCAATTTGATTCAGAACAGATGCCTGAGATTCTACAAGACAATGGAGACAACATTGATGATGTTGCAATCAGAGGTACGAGATTACTGTCTGACATCTATGAAAATTGCAATATTACTGTCTTTGAGCCATGTGAATAGAAAGATGCTGAAAAGGATCACAAATGGGTTGAAGCTATGAATGAAGAGCTTAGAATGATTGAGAAAAATGATACTTGGCAGCTGGTGGACATACCATCAGGTAGGAAGATAATTGGTGTCAAATAGGTTTATAGGACCAAACTCAATGCCAGATTGGTGGCAAAGGGGTACAATCAAGTATATGGAGTGGATTTTTCAGAAACATTTGCTCCAGTGGCACGGTTAGACACGATACGAATGATGCTTGCATTGGCTGCCGAAAATACATGGAAATATATACTACTACAGTTACTAACCGGTGGAACTATGCTTGTCCTCTTAGTGGCACTTTTGGACCCTTCTCCAAAATGACCTGAAATTTTGTAGGAAGAACATATTGATATCTGAAACTGCGGCAGACAATGAAAGAACAAAAATATAGCAAAAACGGGACTGGTTTACCTTCATGTTTATCTTGTTCGGTCAGAGCTAGCCCCAAGAATGAGTTAGACAGTTGGTTGGCATGATTGATCGCATATTCACTAATTGATGCTGTACACTGCAAGAAAGAGTTATAGCACAGTGAGAGATAGATCTGTGACAGAGGATATATCGCAGAAATGAGCATAGCACTCTAGTTTAAGCATGCAGACGAAAGTAAAAACCTTTCTTGCCAGCAAGGGCCGCGTATAGTCGCTTCCATAGCTTTCCAGGAAATTCCAAGAACCCTCCTGCAGACTTGATCTAGATGGGAGCTTCAGTTCTAGATATGAGGCACCATCTGATGCTTTAACTTTGATTGAGATGTTCGAAGCCTCCTGACATAGTAAATCAGTAGTTAAAAATCCAAGAATTTCAGCAATAATATCATCCAAAAACACATGTAAGCAGTGAATGTTCTATCAACTTGCTTTTCAGGTGAAAGGAAACAATGTGAATGTCATTCCTCACCTCACAACAGACACCTAATAAGAGCTCTGCAAGCCCACCACTTGTGCTCTGTAATCAGAAATGACATTCTTATCAAATTATATGTGTGGATCACCAATAAGGTGGAATTTAAGAAACCTCAATGGGGGTAGTAGTAGTACCTTGCCCTTCTTCATCTTCAAGCACTTTAAGCACGGAAGACTCAGCATTCGTTTCAGGTCACTAACATGAGCAGGATGGTATATTGGCATCGGCAGCTGAATGTACCCAAAATGACCTGAAATTTTGTAGGAAGAACATATTGATATCTAAAACTGCGGCAGACAATGAAAGAACAAAAATATAGCAAAAACGGGACTGGTTTACCTTCATGTTTATCTTGTTCGGTCAGAGCTAGCCCCAAGAATGAGTTAGACAGTTGGCTGGCATGATTGATCGCAAATTCACTAACTGATGTCGTACACTGCATGAAAGAGTTATAGCACAGTGAGAGATAGATCAGTGACAGAGGATATATCTCAGAAATGAGCATAGCACTCTAGTTTAAGCATGCAGAAGAAAGTAAAAACCTTTCTTGCCAGCAAGGGCCGCGTATAATCGCTTCCATAGCGGTAACCATATCTTTCCAGGAAATTCCAACAACCGTCCTGCAGACTTAATCTAGATGGGAGCTTCAGTTCTAGATATGAGGCACCATCTGATGCTTTAACTTTGATTGAGATGTTTGATACAAGGATTTTGCAATCCTAAGAGGTATCAATACCCTCTAAACGATGTAGTAAGAGGTTATCGAATCCAATATTGGGAATAGTCCTAAGCACTAAGCATGCAAGGTACTTGAAGCAAGTTAAGCTAATCAAAGAGAGTTTTGGTGTTAAGAATCTAAATTAAGCAAGTAAACAACTAAACAAGATATAATCCAAATAATAAAAGCGGAACAAGAGACGAGGTTATTGATATAGGGTGATCCAAGCTCAATTAGTGGTGTTCAATTACTCATGAAGCTAA
Source organism: Eutrema yunnanense (assembly GCA_002933935.1). NCBI lineage: Eukaryota > Viridiplantae > Streptophyta > Magnoliopsida > Brassicales > Brassicaceae > Eutrema > Eutrema yunnanense. The sequence goes on from PKML01037773.1 coordinate 291,275, forward strand.
TCCCTAGGCAATAGATCTCTAATCTAGATTAGTTCTCTTTCAAGCAACTAATCTCTATGCTAATTATCAAACCCATTAGCAAATCATCATTTGTGGATTATCAATTAGCAAGCATTAAGAATTATAACAAGATCAACCAAAGAAACGCCCTAAACAACTAATGTCTTAGGTTAGGAACATAAATCTCTTGTCTAGTATGGTCTTGGCATTTCATCAAACACTTGGTGTTCATGAAATGCCCAATGATCTAGACCCACTCTTTCAAGCTAGATCTAGCATTAGGGACTCTAGACAAGAAGGAATATAAGATTATCTAATCCTAAACACCACTAATCAAACCTTAGATCNACAACAGACACCTAATAAGAGCTCTGCAAGCCCACCACTTGTGCTCTGTAATCAGAAATGACATTCTTATCAAATTATATGTGTGGATCACCAATAAGGTGGAATTTAAGAAACCTCAATGGGGGTAGTAGTAGTACCTTGCCCTTCTTCATCTTCAAGCACTTTAAGCACGGAAGACTCAGCATTCGTTTCAGGTCACTAACATGAGCAGGATGGTATATTGGCATCGGCAGCTGAATGTACCCAAAATGACCTGAAATTTTGTAGGAAGAACATATTGATATCTAAAACTGCGGCAGACAATGAAAGAACAAAAATATAGCAAAAACGGGACTGGTTTACCTTCATGTTTATCTTGTTCGGTCAGAGCTAGCCCCAAGAATGAGTTAGACAGTTGGCTGGCATGATTGATCGCAGATTCACTAATTGATGCTGTACACTGCAAGAAAGAGTTATAGCACAGTGAGAGATAGATCTGTGACAGAGGATATATCGCAGAAATGAGCATATCGATCTAGTTTTAGCACTACAAAGAGCTGAGTTCACTTATATACTAAAAGCAGATTTGTCGAGTTCCTTTTGAGATTTAGGGAAAACTGAACAAATATCACGGATCAAAATTTCTATAGAGGTTTGGTAAAATGAAATAGAATACAAACAAACAAAAAAGTCAGAGATGCAAATACTAAAACCAGGATTCAGCGTTTCACGAATAAGCTTTACGAAAAAAACTGAAAAAACTGAAAAAATGTATGAACAAATTTCAGATCACCGAACAAAAAACAAAGAACGAAGCGTCGTTTCGTACAATAAAAACACCAAAAAGCAGAAAAACTAAAGGAGTCTTACATCTACATCGTAGTGATAGAGATCTCTATCCGCACGAATCGTCACTTTCCTTCCAGCTTGACGAAACCCAGGCCGGGCCGGGTGCGTAACCGCCTTCGAGGACGCCGTAGGAAGCGACGTTGCCTGAGAAATCTGGACTTTCTCCGCTAACTCCTGACCAACGTTCCCGGCTCCGATGTTTGCGCGACTTCTCCCGCCAGAAACCAAACCCACACGACAACCGGAGCTTTGAGGTTCCGGCCATGAAACGGGACCAGATGGCTGCTCTTGCCTCTGGTCAGATCTTCGCGCAACCCCGACGCAGGTCGCGCCGCCGTAACCACCCGGAAATGGCATTACCAAGGCAAACTTTAGCTAGAAGAAAACAAAAACAAATTCGAAAAAGAAAGAAAACGAGAGAGAGAAAAAGAGACTGTTCACTGTGTACGGGAGTGACTATTAAGCCCCTATGATCTTTGCTTTATTTAATAGGCTCCCCATTTGGTCACAATAAACTCTTTCATAAATTGGTGTATGATACCCCTTAATTAATCGAAACCCAAAAGAAAAACACATTTTTGCTTTTTTTGTGATCGACATTCTATTCAGCTTCTTCAATGTGAAAAATGTTTGACATTTAATATTCTATTTGGATTTCATTATTTTTCGTGTAATTAATTAAAATCTAAACAAAATACGCTAAGTATGATAAGATTGACATGACAGTATCTGACAACATTCATAATTCCTTCTTCAAATGCTAGTATTAACTAGACCATCATGACAAAAAATTTGGCACATCTTTGCATTGGCGAGGTTATTTTACTGCTGTTCAAACAACTGGTTTTGCAATTAGGAATATTGTTTTTTCTTTACTTTTGGGTTTGAATAGTGATAATGATCTTGGTGAGTTTAATTTATTTGCATACTTGGCTACTTTACTCGATGAACAAAAATTAAGATTGAACCATTCCTAAAACTATTTTTATTTTATTTACATTGTTATAAGATCGAACATTCGAACTTTGATGTGTTTACCTCGGACGTTATTTTTTACTGTCACCACTTCAATAATAGTCGATAAAAACGTATTTGTACGTACATATATAGTATCATAAGTAAGAAAATGGTATATATCGAGAATGAGTTTAAGAAGATGCTGATAAAAGTATTAGTTAACTTGAAATGGAAAACGAGACTAGAAAATAAGCATAAGTAACACAACAATTCCCGCTAGAAGTAGAACAAACCGATAACCATATGAAATGCCTTAAGAGAAGAACAACACCCCATGAATGAGCCATGTACTCTTCATCATCGTCTAGTTCACAGTTAGGGGTCCCTTCAGCTTCTTCTTCTTGCACTTTTCCTTCAATATTTTAGCATCAACCAAAGTCAGTAAAACCAAAATCATGCTATCTACTCCACATCTAGAGTCTAGTTGAACTCAATGGTAAATTCTATAAGATTAGGAATAAACTTGCCTCTGATGGACTCTCCACCACGGTAGTCTCTAGAGGCTTATATGGAAGACAACCAAAATACGCCATGTCTTCACGATTGAGCAAGTCCCACTCCTGCTTGAAAACCAAATGCACATCAAGCGGAAATCAGAGGTATCTTCTTTGAAAGGGAAACTTTTGTGACAATGACAATAAGGTAAGTTGTGAAAGGGGTCTAGTTGAACGCAATTATAAATTCCAAAAATGAGAAATCTCAACTTGAGAGATATTGAAAACTTGCCTTTGATCGACCCCATACAAAGTTATCAGGGTTTGTACGATACACACCTTTACCACTAGCCCATAAATCCCACTCCTGCTTGACAACAACCAAATGCACGTCAGGGCATTTTTCTTTGAAAGGGAAACATGTGGTAAGACATTAAATGAAAAATGTATTGATACAATATTAGGAAACAGAGAGAGAGAGAGAGAGAGAGAGAGAGGCTTACCCAATATACATGTTCTCCACTCTTGAGATGCGTGCAGAAATCTTCTAAGCTTTGGCAAGCAGAATCGCATACACTGCAATACAAGGGAGATTCCCCCGTTTCAGTGTACTTGTCCTGAAGAACAAGCCTTGTTGTCTTGTGTTTATCATCCGCAGACCCTGAATCCATATCATCTGTAGAAAAGAAAAAAAAACTAACAAGTTCAGAAACAGCTTTGCTTTTGCTTGTTATATAAATTCAACCGAGAGATCAGGGAGGACAAAGAAACACCTGACAGTAAGCTTTTCCAGAGCCACTCTTTAGGAACATTATTCATAAAGCTTTTCCAGCGCGAGGATGGATCTAGTTGATGATATGCCAGAAGAACGCGGGCATCTGATTCCGGGGAGGGTTCTGAAGGAGCTATCAGTTGCAGTTCCTTAGGACCACCAAATATGAGCATTGTAGTAGCCGGATATGAATCCGGCCAGGCCCATTGAGACAACACCGTTGTAGGTCCTGGTTCAGTAAAGGAAAGCAACGTTGAAACGAAACCCTAATTAAAGAAATCCATTTGTACTTGTACTAACAAAATGAGATGAAAGAGATTAACGTCTGGCATGGTTAAGTGCGATTCCACTGGAAGAAAGCTTTCGCAGGACGTCTTCACCAGGGCCCTCTCTTAGGTTGCCAATGGCAGTGATGGTGACAGGATCAGAGTAGCCTGATTTCTTCAACGCCGTTTCTATTCTCCGACCGACCAGACAAGCATCAAAACCATCGGGAATCGGACAGCTGCTGATGTCCCACCACACACACGTTTTCTTCAGCGTCGCCATTTTCCGCATCATCTCGTATNATAATTCCTTCTTCAAATGCTAGTATTAACTAGACCATCATGACAAAAAATTTGGCACATCTTTGCATTGGCGAGGTTATTTTACTGCTGTTCAAACAACTGGTTTTGCAATTAGGAATATTGTTTTTTCTTTACTTTTGGGTTTGAATAGTGATAATGATCTTGGTGAGTTTAATTTATTTGCATACTTGGCTACTTTACTCGATGAACAAAAATTAAGATTGAACCATTCCTAAAACTATTTTTATTTTATTTACATTGTTATAAGATCGAACATTCGAACTTTGATGTGTTTACCTCGGACGTTATTTTTTACTGTCACCACTTCAATAATAGTCGATAAAAACGTATTTGTACGTACATATATAGTATCATAAGTAAGAAAATGGTATATATCGAGAATGAGTTTAAGAAGATGCTGATAAAAGTATTAGTTAACTTGAAATGGAAAACGAGACTAGAAAATAAGCATAAGTAACACAACAATTCCCGCTAGAAGTAGAACAAACCGATAACCATATGAAATGCCTTAAGAGAAGAACAACACCCCATGAATGAGCCATGTACTCTTCATCATCGTCTAGTTCACAGTTAGGGGTCCCTTCAGCTTCTTCTTCTTGCACTTTTCCTTCAATATTTTAGCATCAACCAAAGTCAGTAAAACCAAAATCATGCTATCTACTCCACATCTAGAGTCTAGTTGAACTCAATGGTAAATTCTATAAGATTAGGAATAAACTTGCCTCTGATGGACTCTCCACCACGGTAGTCTCTAGAGGCTTATATGGAAGACAACCAAAATACGCCATGTCTTCACGATTGAGCAAGTCCCACTCCTGCTTGAAAACCAAATGCACATCAAGCGGAAATCAGAGGTATCTTCTTTGAAAGGGAAACTTTTGTGACAATGACAATAAGGTAAGTTGTGAAAGGGGTCTAGTTGAACGCAATTATAAATTCCAAAAATGAGAAATCTCAACTTGAGAGATATTGAAAACTTGCCTTTGATCGACCCCATACAAAGTTATCAGGGTTTGTACGATACACACCTTTACCACTAGCCCATAAATCCCACTCCTGCTTGACAACAACCAAATGCACGTCAGGGCATTTTTCTTTGAAAGGGAAACATGGTAAGACATTAAATGAAAAATGTATTGATACAATATTAGGAAGCAGAGAGAGAGAGAGAGAGGCTTACCCAATATCCATGTTCACCACTCTTGAGATGCGTGCAGAAATCTTCTAAGCTTTGGGCAGCAAAATCGCATATTCTGCAAAACAAGGGAGATTCCCCCGTTTCAGTGTACTTGTCCTGAAGAACAAGCCTTGTTGTCTTGTGTTTATCATCCGCAGACCCTGAATCCATATCATCTGTAGAAAAGAAAAAAAAACTAACAAGTTCAGAAACAGCTTTGCTTTTGCTTGTTATATAAATTCAACCGAGAGATCAGGGAGGACAAAGAAACACCTGACAGTAAGCTTTTCCAGAGCCACTCTTTAGGAACATTATTCATAAAGCTTTTCCAGCGCGAGGATGGATCTAGTTGATGATATGCCAGAAGAACGCGGGCATCTGATTCCGGGGAGGGTTCTGAAGGAGCTATCAGTTGCAGTTCCTTAGGACCACCAAATATGAGCATTGTAGTAGCCGGATATGAATCCCGCCAGGTCCAGTTACGCATCACCGATGTAGGTCCTGGTTCAGTAAAGGAAAGCAACGTTGAACCGAAATCCTAATTAAAGAAATCCATTTGTACTTGTACTAACAAAATGAGATGAAAGAGATTAACGTCTGGCATGGTTAAGTGCGATTCCACTGGAAGAAAGCTTTCGCAGGACGTCTTCACCAGGGCCCTCTCTTAGGTTGCCAATGGCAGTGATGGTGACAGGATCAGAGTAGCCTGATTTCTTCAACGCCGTTTCTATTCTCCGACCGACCAGACAAGCATCAAAACCATCGGGAATCGGACAGCTGCTGATGTCCCACCACACACACGTTTTCTTCAGCGTCGCCATTTTCCGCATCATCTCGTATATTTATTTATAATTCTTCTTCAACCTAAAAAAAAATATCAATTCAGATTCAAATTTGGGAAAACAAAATCGCAGTTAGGTCTCCAATCTAGAACGTAAACATCAAATTAAGCATTCGGAGAGATTGACACGGTTAAATCAGAATCACCAGAGAGAGAACTAATGTCGAGTCTTATAAATGTTGACGGATAAGTTCGGCTGGTTTATATGGGCCGATACCCGTGGCCCATTCGTCACAAATGTTTTCTTTTTGTTTCTCTTTCTAAAATACAGAGAAAAGACGAGGCTTAGAGCATCCCATTGGTGAGATATCCCAAAGGTATCTCATAAATATAATATTAATATTTTTAACAATTTTTTAGTTGAAAATCCCATTACAAAATTTTGCTTTTATTGGTGAAATACCCACAAAAATATCTCATCAATATAATATTATTATTTTTTAAATTTTTTAAAATTTTAATAAAATTAATTTTAAAAAATTTATAACATATCAAATTACATCTTAAATATATTCAATTATTTTAATTAGTTATATTTATTTATATTATCTATAATAGTAAAATTAATAAAACTTTAAATATTAATAATGTTAATAAAATATTAATAATACAATACATTATAAATAATATAATTAAGGAGTATTAAATAACACAATTAAACATATTACATTAATTTAAACTTATAAAAAAATAAAAATTAAATTTCTAAAAAACATAGATAACATAGAAAACCAAAATCAATGATATAACCAAATTGGTTCTAATCTTCACTTGATGATGTGCCAAATTTTTGCCATATATGTTCAATCAAATCAGCTTTTAATTGGTGGTGTATAACTCTATCACGAAGTTGACTTCGATTGCCGAGAATGTCACCCAAATTAGTAGGTATATTTGTAGAATATGTAGAATCCACTTGTGTACTTCCATTTGCTTCTACTTGTTAGAATTGGGATTAGGGGTGTCATAATGGTTTAAATGTAATGAGTTGATCCAAACCAAAACAATCCATTAATTCAATGAGTTGGAAATTTGGATCATAATGGGTTATTGGTTTAAATGGTTATTGGTTTTAATAACTACTTGCGCTTCAACACTCTATCTCTCGGCAGCCGACGAAGATCCACGTTGACAAAGAGAAGGCCGTTCCGACGGCTTAGCGACTTGTTGGCAGCAGATCCAGGTGAATCCTCCGCCGCCGATTCATCCGACTTTTTCTTCAGATCCGAAACAAGATCATCGATCGGGAGACTCGGATCAAGACGATGAGCTTTCTCCGGATATTTCAGAGCGCGAGATCGATCCCCTACTTCCATCGCATCCTTGCCGATTTTTAAGCATTTCAATAGGTCATCTTTGTTACCGGATTTAGAATTCGGATATGGGTCCCAACTGATATCAAACCCTCAAAAGCAAGCAAACTTGGGAAGACAAAATTGAAATCTATTATACATCCATTGTCGTGTGAGCACGGAGACAAAATTGATATCAAACCCTCAAAAGCAAGCAAAATTCCATTATTTGTATCTTGATTTTAGACGTTAAGGCCCATTTAAAGCAAATGTTATTTATTATTTGGTCGGCACCATTTAAAGCAAATCTTATTGCTAGTATTAATTTGGTAAATGAAAACCATATTTAATGGGTAACCTCATTAAAACCATTAACTCATTAACATAATGAGTTAATGGTTTGATCCAAACCATTTGCTTAATGAGTTGGATAAAACCATAACTCATTTAGTAATGAGTTAATGGATTGGTTTGGTTTGGATCAACCAATTTGACACCCCTACATGTGGATCTCATTTCAAAATCTATGTTTAAAATGTTATGTTTTTATGTCAATTATGTTTAATTAAAAAAATAAACTCTATTTAAAATAAAACAAAATTATTAAAAGTTTTTTTTTTAAAAAACCCCTAATAGGATTCCACCAATAAAGCAGCAAAAACAGTAGTTTCTTAACAGAGTTTCTTAACTTCAAATTTATAATTAAATATTACTTAAGAAACCCAAATGGGTTTCTCCAAATAATGATGCTCTTACAAATTTTGACCATTAAACACATCAACTATCGAATCGGCCATTTAAATCATCATATTTTGTTGATTTCAAAATTTAAACCCGAATTTTTGTTGATTCGGCCAAAAAGAGCATGACGTTAAATCCGTAAACGGTGTTACAACTCCATTTTAATCCACGATTTAATAAAACGACGTCGTTTCATCCCTACTCTTAAAAAAAAACCACATGTCACCATCATATTGCACGAAGGGTCCCTTAATCAAAAACAAAAAAAAACGGCATCGTCGTCTTCGTTGTCAGGTGATGAAGACGGAGGTTCTTGAGCTCAAGCTCCTCATGGAATCTGTTTCCGTTATCCCGTTTCTCGAATTGCAGATCGCAGAGAAGAACGGCAAAATCGAGGATTCGAGGTAAGAGGCGGTGAGATTGGCGGAGGAGAACGAGAGATTGCGGCGAGAAATCGAGACGAGCAAGGAGCTGAGGAGAGATAACGAGATGAGATAGAAGGAAACAGAGACGGCGTAGCTCGTTCCTGACCCGAGTCGAGATGGCGAAACTCAGAGAAGACGGAAAGACGTAGAGAAACGACGTCGTCTGGATCGAAACTCCCATGGCCGCAACTGTCGATCTCGGATTCACGAGCAGTCCGCACAAAACGATCATGATCTCATACCACCGCTGTTAAACCCAAAGATCACACATATCATAGATTGATGAAATCGGTTTAGGTTTAGGAGAATTATTTTACTAGAATCATAGTTGGACCCGAGATGGGTTGCCTACGTACCCTCAAAAGGGATCAAGCCGGTCGTAGTTCTAATTACATAGAATGTTCAAGATGATATTATGAATAGGGGGTTCCCCTATTTATAAGTCTCGAGGTCCTTAACTCTTCCTTTTCCTTCTTGACTTTGTATTGCCGATTGTCTTTTTTCCTTTAAGCAGATAAGGATAATCTCTTTTATTCCCTGGATTTGCCTTTATCCAAATAAAGAAAATCTTCTCTTTATTAATTAAAGGAAATTTCCCTTTAATTTCGTAGATCGGTCTCGATGGGCATTGAAGTCGATTGTTGGGCTGATTTCAGCTCAAACCGGGTTAAACCGGGGGAGTGCTAAATCCCCCTCTAACAATTAGTCCCCTCTCAGTTCGGCGAAGGAGTGTTCGAGTTCGGCGGATAATTCTTTAGCCTCGTTGGAGTTAAAATCAGCATCATGTCTTGATCGTTCAGACTTGTGTCCTTCGAATCTTCTTTGGCGGACTTTGGCGTTGCTCAGCTTCGATCGAGTAAAGTTTAAGCTCGGTTCGATAGTTTGTGCGAGACCGAGGTCAGCGTGTTGTGAGTTTGCTGCGACTGAACTTTCTTAGTGCGAGGCTGACGAGCTGCGAACGCAAGCTTGTTTTACTGCGAAGGGCGATATGTTTGATGGGAGGTAGGCGGACGTCTCCCTTTTTCTTTGTTTTTATAGCTGCGTCTTGGGAAAGACTGCATACGTACCCTTTGAAGGGATCAAGACTGCATACGTATCCTTTGACGGGATCAAGACATCATCTCATATCTTTATTTATAATTCTTCTTCAACATAAGAAGATCAAAAATCAAATCAGATTCAAATTTGGGAAAACAAAATCGAAGTTACGTCTACAATCTAGAACGTAAACATCAAATAAAGCATTCAGAGAGATTGACACGGTTAAATCAGAATCACCGACCTCGTTTATTGTCGAGTATTATAAATGTTGACATATAAGTTTGGCTGGTTTATATGAGCCGATACCCGTGGCCCATTCGTCACAAATGTTTTTTTTTTCTCTTCCAAAAATACAGAGAAAAGAAGAGCCCTTAGACGACGACGACTGAAGAAAGAAAACGTAACACGTCATATTGTCTTCTTCTTCGAGCTTTCATCACACTGATCACCACAAATTATAAACTTCATCATGTTTCGTAAAATGTGGAGCACAGTAAATTTCTCTTTTTTTCTTCTATGTTTCAATTGTAAATTCATTCATCACAACATTAAGAAATCGTCCAAGGCTTTGTGGTCGAGTGGTTGGGGACGGGACCGGGTTGCCACCACACTTCGGGTTCGATCATTCTGCTGCGCGAAACTAAATCACAATTCTCTTGGACGCCCACACGGATATGGGCCCATTGCTTACGGCCCATTTGAAAATCCGGGAATGGGTCTATCCGTGAGTTGCCTTTCCCCCAGGGATTAGTGTGGACCCTTCCATAGGCCTGGGATTTACCCTGAGTTACCAAAAAAAAAAAAAAAAAAAAAACATTAAGAAATCAAACATAAGAAATCTCTCTGGTCTCTTTCTATTCTCAGTTTCCCTCTTCTATTTGCCAGTAATAATTTTTCCTCTTTATTTATATTTATTTTTATGATAAATTTTATTTATTTTTATAACACGTGATCATTCTGCGGTATGGCTAAAAATATATTCATAATATATACGCTACTATAACGGACGGTATGTCACTTATATAATTATTTATTATTTTTCAGTGGTTGTTTAAACACACCACTATTCACTATTATTATAATTTGCAGTTTGTCGCCTCGTTATTATTTTACTGTTGTTTATGAGCCGATCTTTGAGTAGGTGCAGAGCCTAAGAACTTGAGGAGTTATATTCGCGACGGGCTCGTTTTCCGATTGAACTTAGAGAATGTGCGGTTCAATGTGAACTTGATTGCAGTGGTTTGGTTGATTGTGATTTTATTGAAATGAACATTTCTTGTTTGTTTGTTTTTTCTCCGTTTTTTTTGGTATTGTGGATTCTTTCGAATCCGGTTCCGAAAAATTTCGGATCTTAAAAAAAATAACCGAATCGATCTGAATTCGAACCGAAATTTTAAAATACCCAATCGATACCTAAATCTTGAAACCCAAAATACCCGATACGAGGATCCGAACGCCTATAACCACAAATATTTAAAAACCGAAATCTAAACTAAAATCAAACTGAACCGAACCAAAATCTAGAAAAAAACCCCATAAAAATCATACATATACGGAATTGCAAACCGGTGATAGAAGCAGAGGGTAAAAGGGTAATTTCCTATAATAAAATTTAGAACTGGAAAAACGAGGTGAGCCGAATTCAAAGCCTTTGGACCCGTTTTTATTTACTCGCCATTCATTTTTCTGCCTCATTTCCGCTTCTCCTTCAATTCTTCTTCTTCTTCTTCTTCCCTTAAGCCGTGGTATCATTTTCGCTCAGTTTGTTTTTCTCTCGATTTCAGGTAATTTTTAGACTCGCTTTTCGAATACCTAATTTTACGTTGTTTCTCTCATGTGAGTTTTTTTTGTTTTGGGATCTGGGTCTTGTTATCCTTGCTTCCTCTATTGATCGATTCTATGAGCTGATCTCCGATCTGTGTTTATCGATTTAATAATCCTATTTGTCCTCACCATTTGTTATTTGTTTAATCGAGCGACTGATGTTTTCAACTGTTTTTTTATTATAATAAATCCGTTTTATAATATTGGAAATTGGTTAAGTGATTCGGGATCTAGAATATCTTTCTTCTTCCATTTAGGTTTGATTTTGTCTTTCTAGGACTGTTCTTCTTTGTATTTAATAATTCTATTGCATAGAGACATTATATAATCTTTTGGTTTGCAGAAAGGTAAAAAATGGCTGACGGTGAAGACATTCAACCTCTTGTTTGCGACAATGGAACTGGAATGGTTAAGGTATTATTCTTAAATTAATCCTTTTGATACTCTCTGTAGAATCATTACATTTGTTTCTTCATCCTATGAACAATGTATCATTTGCTTCCTCTCTAAGATTATGCGTCTCTATTGAATAGGCTGGTTTTGCTGGGGATGATGCACCTCGAGCTGTGTTTCCTAGCATTGTGGGTCGTCCTCGTCACACCGGAGTCATGGTTGGGATGGGCCAAAAGGACGCTTATGTTGGTGATGAAGCTCAATCCAAACGTGGTATTCTAACTCTCAAGTACCCCATTGAGCATGGGATTGTCAACAATTGGGACGACATGGAGAAGATTTGGCATCACACTTTCTACAACGAGCTCCGTGTTGCTCCCGAGGAGCATCCCATTCTACTCACTGAAGCACCTCTCAACCCCAAAGCTAACCGTGAGAAGATGACTCAAATCATGTTTGAGACTTTCAATGCCCCTGCCATGTATGTGGCTATTCAGGCTGTTCTTTCCCTTTACGCCAGTGGTCGTACAACCGGTGAGTGAAACCCTTTTTGTGTCCTCATAAAGCTTCAATCTTTGCGCCCATTTTCCAGTATGTAAAGCATTTCCCGGATTATAATTGTGTGCAGGTATCGTGCTTGACTCGGGAGATGGTGTGAGCCACACTGTTCCTATCTATGAGGGTTATGCCCTTCCACATGCGATCCTACGTCTTGATCTTGCCGGTCGTGACCTCACGGATGCGCTGATGAAGATCCTTACCGAGCGTGGTTACTCTTTCACCACCACAGCAGAGCGTGAAATTGTCAGAGACATAAAGGAGAAGCTTTGCTACATTGCTCTTGACTACGAGCAGGAGCTCGAGACAGCCAAAACCAGCTCAGCTGTTGAGAAGAACTACGAGCTACCTGATGGGCAAGTGATCACCATTGGATCTGAGCGGTTCCGTTGCCCTGAGGTTCTTTACCAGCCATCTATGATTGGTATGGAGAATGCAGGTATCCATGAAACAACCTATAACTCCATAATGAAGTGTGATGTCGACATCAGAAAGGACTTGTATGGTAACATTGTGCTCAGTGGTGGAACCACAATGTTCCCGGGAATCGCCGACAGAATGAGCAAGGAAATCACTGCTTTGGCTCCAAGCAGCATGAAGATCAAAGTTGTTGCCCCTCCAGAGAGGAAATACTCTGTCTGGATTGGAGGGTCCATCTTGGCCTCACTCAGTACCTTCCAGCAGGTACACAAAGTCTCAACTTTTCCTCAGTATAAATTAAATTCTCATCTGTTTCTAGTTATCCTGCAGCTTAATTAAACCTGGTTAAAACCTGAAATTTTGTTTAAACTTGTGCAGATGTGGATCGCAAAGGCAGAGTACGACGAGTCAGGCCCGTCCATTGTTCACAGGAAATGCTTCTAAGTTCAAAGTTCATCATTTTTCAGAGAGGAAGCGCCGCCGGGGTTTTTCCGATCATTCCTCAAGCCGGGTTTTAATCTTCCGTTATGCTGCTCTTTGTTTTTCTTCTTTGATATTTTGGAAATCTGGCCAAAGACATTTTCAAGGATTTATGGTTATCTGTTTGTAGTATGGTTAAAAAATCTGGTTTCTTATTCTTCTTTTTTATTTAGTTCAATTGTGTTTTGAGTGAATAATGACACCTCTTTCTCTTTAATATTATAGTGTTTCCAAATTTTTTGTTTTATCTCATCTACATAACGCTAATTAATTTTAATGTACACTTCTATCAGTTGAAGTTTGAACAATGGAAACTTTTGAAGTTGTGAAGCAATGTTTGAATTCACACCGAGCTTGAGAAAATGTTGGAGACACCAAAGGATAAAAGAAGATAAACCAACACATACAATAAAAGCTGAGTAAAGGAACCCAAAAGTCTGATTAACATTGGAGACACCAAATGATTAAAGAACGAAAGAAAAAAAACCCAAAACAAAAAGCTTACATTACATGATACAACAAAGAGGAGAAGAGATCTTAGTAGGTGATTTCATGGTTTGGTTCGGGGTTCAAGGGTTCAGGGCCGGTCTATAAGCCTCTGTCTGCAACCCATGTGTTGTTCAAGAAACTTGGTGAGTCTGATATGCTTAGAGGTCCATTGATCAGCCAGTTTCTGGTCCTTGGCCTCGGCGTCTCTCCTCAAACCAACGAGCTGTTCTCTATACTCTCCTTCGATCTTCTCCATTGTGTTCTTTTGCTCTTCCCTCAGAGCTTTCATCTTTACCTCAATCTCCTCCATCTTCTCCCTTTGTCTACAAGTCTTCTCTGACTCTAGCTGCAGCTCCAGCCTCCTTAGCCTCCACGCCGCCTCTTTCTTATGCTCCGCCCAAACTCGATGCCCCTCCTCCAACTCTCTACAACACTCCACAAGCTCTGAAAAGAACACATTCTCACTACTACCGCTACAAGACGGCATCATACTCCCTAACACAAGACCCCCTGGGCTGCTCTCCGCCCCTCCTCCTCTCTCGGGCTGCTGCTGCAGCCATGGGATGGGCGGTTGAGGCGCAGCTGCAGCCACAGTGGATGGCGATAAGGTGAGAGTCACGGAGGGAGGTCTTACAACAACATTGTTCCCATTGTTAGAAGTAGCTAACCAAGGCGGGATGACCGGGTTAGGAGGAGGAGGAGCTTGATCAGAATGTAGAAACCCTCCATTTGAACTGGCCATGGCTGCAGCAACAGTAGCAGCAGGAACGGAAACAGAGCCAACGTTGTTGGAACGCTCTTTCACAAGCTTCTCAGCGAAACTCTCGAGAATCCGATCGTACTTGCTCTCGTCGATAGGCTCAACTCTCTTGTTACTCTCTTTCTCTTCTCTCTGTTGCTTCTCTTTAAACACTTCCCACCACTTCCCTAAACGTTTCGCAGTCCTCCCGGGAACCTCAGCAGCGATTTTCTTCCACTTGTTGCCGTGTTTCTCTTGGAGACGGATCACAAGTCTCTGCTCTTCCTCGGTCAAAGATCCTTTCTTGATCCCTGGCTTAAGATAGTTCTTCCATCGCTCTAGACAAGACTTGGCGTCACGGTTCAAAGGTTTGTTCATACGCTCAGAGACAAGATGCCATTCTCTCGGACCAAACTGTCTCACGTACGCGCGTAACAATGCATCTTCTTCACCACTCCAACGTTGCCTCTCCTTCATCTCCTGCTCCTCCACACATCACTGCTTCCCATCTCACCACCATCCCTTCTTCATCTGCGTCAATTTTCCAAAAAAAAAAGTAAGATCAAAAATTTCTCCAATTTAAGATCGAAACGCAAAACAACCCATCAACAATCTGTTAAATTGTTTTCAGTGCTGAGAGATCTGACACTCGAAGTACCAATTTCAGACTTCTAATTTTGACTTTAGGTGTGAAGAAAAGTCTAAAACTTTTCCATTGCGTATCAAAACTCAAAGAATGACAAAAACTTTGACAATGTTTTAAGCAAAACTTGCAATGATTTCTTATCATAATCATACAAAAGTAATCGTCTTTTCTCTTTTTCTTTTGTTCTTCCTGGAAACCAAACAGGGAATATTAATGCCGACCCCAAAACACAAGATAAAAGAGTGATTTTTTTGAAAAAGCTCACCAAATAATCTTGAAAAGTAAAATCACAAACTCAAGAGCAACTTCTTCCATCACACAGAATATATCTCTCACTTTTTTTTTTCTCGACGGCGAAATGGAAGAGAAAAAGAAAAGAGCAAAGGGAGAGGCTTTAAAAACCAGACGACGTACACGATTAGACCACAGAGACGGCAAATAAAAATAAAAACAAAGAGAGAGAGAAAATGAGAAGAAAAAGTTTACCGACTGAGACACAGACGTTTTTTCCTTTTTACGCACAAGTGGGGAAAAAACTCTCTGACAGCGGCGCGTGGAGGTAAAAGTTGATAATTCCATAAGTTCGTTGCCAATATGTGATTTTTGTTTTTTTTATTAGTATTAATTTTACATTGGGATCTCTTGTTTTTTCCTCACATTGGGATCTCAAAATTCATTTAAAAAACAACAAATCAAATGTTGATGCTTCAAAATTAAAAGTACTTGGCGGAAAAAAAAGAGTAAGATAGTTAAAAGTGCATTGCACTTGTATTTTTTTTATATAAGTTAGTAAATTTGATATTTCAGAAAATTCATTTATTTATTGGAAGTAAAAAAAATCATTTATTTAGTAATAGACAGTAAATGCAAACAATGATAGAAGCTAAAAACTAAACAATGATAAAGGCTAAAAACTAAACAATGATAAAGGCTAAAAACTAAACACTAATTGCGAAATCTAAGTAATCTGCTGATTTTCAAATAATTGCGAAATGTCGACATGTACTTATTTAATTTATAGATTTATTATTTTATTTTTTTGATAAATCTTGGAAGTTTTAATTTTTTGATCCATAATCTCTTTCGATATCTAGAATCAACCGTTGATAATACTATGTTTAAATCGTAAATCACTTTTTCCAAATGCAGTTGAACTAATAATTTTAGAAACTCTTAATTACCATTAGACCATCAACCACTTTGTATTGTCGATTTGTTCTTCATATTTACTGTTTTAACAAACCTATGTTGTTTTAAAACAAATTTATTTTTAGCATATTTGTTTTCAAAATTTGTAATTGCAAGAGATATCATACGGTTCAAATCAGACTTATTTTCTCAATTTTTATTTTATGATCAACAAAAATTCAATTCCAAATTTATTTAAGGCTTTTATTTTGTTCGACATTTATTTTAATTAAGTTTTTAAAAAAAAAATCAGCAATGTTAGTAATTACTTAATTTCTGTCATCTAAAATAAATTTTCTATTAATTAATTGTTATGTATATTAGTGAATGTAAATAAATCCTCTAGTAAATAATTTGAGCTGTCAAAACAAAATGGTTATAGTAGTTTTTTTATAAAAAAAAAAAAAATATTAATTTTTTAACAATTTTAAATTTTTTGATTTTGTTGTTTAAAAAGGATTAGACGTATGATGAGTAATTGAGGGGCCGAGATGAACACGTGTCAGAAAATGGGAACGGTATCTTTTGGGAAAGCATGTAAAAGAGAGTAATGGTCCCCTCTCTCTCTCTCCTCCAACAAATCTTTTTTCTTTGTTCCATCACATCCGACTACCACTACTCACTACTACTTGTGTGTTTTGCTACCATGCACCACCATACCCTTTTTTTCCACCGGCGTATTGTAGAATCTCCCCGCTCTATAATCAGGCAGACAAAACTTTCACTCTTTTATGATTGACTCTACTCACTCTCTCCCCCAATATCTTTAGCATATACAAATTAGGCAACCACATATACGTCTTACCTATGACGTCATTTTCCGCTATTCTATAGTTTTTTTTATGATCAAATTATTATTGCAATAGTAATAGTAATTTCTAATAATGCATCGGACAATTCAGAGTTGTGATTTAATAGTTGTAAGGAGGAATTTCGTAAGAGATGTAACAGACACCTTTCATTATTAAGTCAATACATTGTATTTTTTTTTTATATATTGTTTCGTTTCTCCATGCAAACTCTTAAAATATATGATCCGACAGTATAAGTTGTTTTCATAGAATTAGAATGTTAACTACAAAAAGTTTGAGATATTTATTTGTTAAAAAGAATACATCATTATTAGCCTTCATAATATATTAGTTTGATTAAATTGTTCATTAATGTTTATACATCAAAAGATTTGGGATTCGATTCTCAGATGACGTGATTTCTACAGATTAATAAAATCAGACTTATAATAAAAAAATTAATATGGTGCAAGTGAAGCCATTCATTGTGATCGTAAATTCTTGTGGAATGAACAACGTGGAGCCGTTCATCGTGGATCTTTGTTGAGCAGAGTTATTCTCATAATTTGTATCAGTATTAAAAAAATTATCTAACTTAAAAATAATTTAATAAATAAATAAAATAAGTTTGAGTTTATGAACACATGAGTTTCTACACTAGCTAACTTCAGATGCTAGCAGCCAATAATTGAGAAAATAAATTACACTCAAAAGAATGTTCAAGAAATAATGTATTTAGTTTGGACACACAAGGAAGAAAACAGCCAACATGGTAGGTTTGATTTTACCAAAACAAGAAAAGCAGGTTGCTAGGAGAGTCCTAGTGGTGGGCCTTGGATGGGCCTGCTATGTTAACCAGCCGGATCGACCTTGGAAAATCTGATTTTCTTGTTTGGTTCGATTTTCAAGGATCGAAAAATATTACATCGGTGTCTATAAATTACTTGACCGTTTGTTTGCCCATTTTAGTTGTCTTTAATATTCAAAATTTGATAGATATTTAGTGGGTTGTACGTGTTTTCAATTTGATAGCTCAAATTATTTAATACTGATTCTATTTCACAAAAATGTCATTTTGATACATTTCATACATATTAAAAACAATATTAAAAATTTAATATTATTCTTTATTACTTTTTATTAATATATTAAACAATTTATCCTTTTTCTTTTTAATTAATAAATTAAAACAATAAGGTTAAAATTGGATTTTTGTTCAAAATTATACATTGAAAACATAAAACAACATTTTTGTGAAACAAAAATAAAACCTTAAAATGATAACTTTTGTGAAAAGAATGAGTAAAAACAGCCAAATTTGATATTAATTTTTTTTTGGCAATTTTTTGTTGTTGTGTGACTAATTTCACGGTTCAATATTATGAACACATGAGTGCGAATCATCTTTCATGAAAACTGATTGCCCTTTTTAAGAGGTTGGATTGTCAGACAATTTTATACATAATTTTATTTTTAATAATTTCTAAATAATTTCTATGAAATATAAAAGATCTAAATAATTTCTAATTTATTTGGTACACTCATTGAAACCGGTTCATAGTTTTTTTTCTCTTCTAAATATAACTTTCAATCGCGATGCATATTTAATATTTCCATCATAATTTAAATCATATAATATACAAGATTGAACACAACTCGAATACTCAGAAAATCATGATATATAAGTTTTTGTTTTGAATCATCATGATATATAAATTATGTAAGTATAAGATCCAAATCATTTTATAATATCCATATGCAACAAAATCCAAATACCGGCAAACATTTGTATTCACGAACAACATTCACATGTTTTAATATTTATTTTATGATTTATTTGTGTAAAAAATATATTTTCTCATAAAATTCATCAGCAGCCGACAAACTATTTTTTTTTCTGTGTGCACACAAATATTGCTGGCAAGCGGGCTAATCCGCTACGATCACTCCTACCATTCAAAGTAAGTTGTTGCACTCCTAATTGAAAACTTATATTTTGTCGTTAACAGTATTTGAATTACAATGACAATACTAAGAAGATCATATTTTGATTAATTTGTAAACCTAATTGGATTTTATACTGTAAAATCGTCAAAGCAATTCGTGACCCACCTAGCAATGATATCGAAACAAAAACTTTTAAGAAAGTTAATAGAGATAGAATGTGAAACAGAGCAAAGACAGTAAAAAAAATAAATGAATGTAGAAGGAAACAGAATAGTGGAGAGGGAAAAGACATGACATATTGAGTTGTCAAATTGAGGCAGATCCTTTCTCTGATCTTCCCTCTGCCATCTCTTGCCTTTTACCTCATGTGCGCTCCATCCCCTCCGGCTTTTCTCTCTCTCTCTTTAATTTTCTTCTCTTTTTTTTACTATTTATGATACTTTTTCCATACAACTTCTTTTACCTACGACAAATATAATATTTTCCATTTGGATACATCCTTACATTAAGGGAAATGGGTTCAAAAACAGATTTTGTCTTTAGTGTTTGTAAAATTTATTTATTTTTTCGCCGTGAAGATGGCTTAATTCACTTAACAGATGTTGACAAACAAAAAAATCACTTAACAATGTTGATATGTTGTTTCAAAGTTTTATTTAATTATGACTAACTTAGTTAATTTTTTTTTTAATAATTCGGGTAATTCGGGTAATTCGGGTCAACGTAATCCGCGAACGTCGAGCCTGGCATCAGGTTTGTTAGATCTATCATGACTAAGTCCACGGCCATAAGCGCCGACTAATCCCGGAGCCAAGGGATCATGTAAATACTTCTGGTGGCCTAACAAGCGTGTTTTTGTTTCCAAAAATAGTTTTAGCTGCTTCACAGCTCAAACACGAAAAATCTGCCAATGAAGCTTTTAAATTCCCGAATCCCACTCTCCCGGACCACGGTTGTTGGGTTTCCTTGTGGTAAGTCCCATGTTAACCCTCACTAACATAAAATTCTTAGGGTAAGTTTACTTGTAACTTGGTTTTTCCTATTAAAATATTTGTTATCAATCAATATACTTTTCTTTGTTTTTCTAAAAAAATTGTTGTGTTATGCATGTAGAATATAAGTGTATATTTTCCGCAACTTAATCCAGGATATGTATTATGTTCTTTGATAAAGATCTTGAATACACGCTGACGTTTAGAATGTGCGTTTTAAAAAAAAAATCATTACTGAACGAGGATTTTATCAATTAATCACGTAAACGTTTACGAAATTGTGTAAATGTCTTTCAAAACTTACTGAAAGTTTCATAAATTTATGAACATTTTAAAAAGATTTATGATATTATTTGAAAACATTCATATTACCAAGAACATTTCCAGTTATGTTTGGAAAGATGCATGAAAACAATATATGTTATTTTATAGTTTATTTTGGATTTTTAAATATATTGTAAATAAGTAGCTTATGTCTAAATTGAATTCAACATTTATTTTCTTGATAAAGTAGAAAGTTATCTTCCCTTTTTTTTGGTATTAAATCTCCAAATCAACGGTCTGAAAAAAGAAATACTTTTCTAAAAATTAAATAAATTAACGACATAATATATTGTTGACGTCTCGCTATATGTTTGGTATCAGAATCAAGTCGTTAATTCTTCATATACTAATACAATAAAGCTCACATGTTTGTATTATGATCCATATATGAATTTTCTGTTTGATATAAAATATGAGTATCACACAAAGGGTAAAACAGTATAAAGATCAGAATATTGTTTTATCAAGTGTTAAATCAGCGAAATACAAGATAGATTAGATCGTCGGAGATCGACGAACTAATCGGTGAGTTAGAACAAGAAACTAAAAGTGAGGAATGTCGGAGCTAATAATCTCTCAGATCTCTCGTGAATGAATTATCTCTTATGTTTGGGAAGATTTCTCTATTTATAAGATTCTTAGTCGATTGATTTTTGGCGATTTTCTTTTCTTGATCGAATTCGGATTGGGAAGATTTCTATTTCTTCAGAGATCGTAGCCGATTTAATTTAATCGAGTTTAATGGGTCCGAAGACTGGTATCGAAACCAATGTGAACCGAATGTCTTTTGAATATGATTCATTATAGACCGAAATTAATTAGACCGATTTTAGTTCAAACCAGGTTAAACCGAAAATGTGGAGTTACCACTAAATAAAATACTTTTTCTAAAAATCAAATATAACGACATAATATATTGTTGACTTCTCGCTATATGACCAAATCGTTAATTCTTCATACACCATATCGCTCAGATGTTCGTATTATGATCCATATATGAATTTCTGTTTCCTATATTTAAAGATGAGTACAAAGAATTTACATAAACTATGTGTGATCTAATATATGAAGTATATAATGAGGACTACGGCGAAAACCGTGTCTATAGAAAGACATGTGATATTTGTGGTAGAAAGTTATTCTCGTAGCTAAATCAGACCCGGTTTGGGGCATGCGTCTAGCCTCTAGGTGAAAATGCATATGGTCCTGACAAAATTACTTCACATTTAACGACACAAAAAAAAAAAATACAAGTATTTTTACTAAAAATATATGAAAATGCATATAAAATTAGGATCCAACTAAAAATTGAACAGGCCCATTGTAACTTTGAACTGGACCTGAGCTGAATATTGGTAGAAGATGTGCACCAGAAGTGAAAATTCAAGCTATAATGATAGTCGACAGAGAGACCAAGTCGACAGAAAGACAAGGTGGGGATTTTATTTTGATATATCATGGAGCAAATGGAATAGAGAAAAATTCAAATAATTATTACACGTCTTCCTAAGCATTATTGGAAGTTTGAGAAGCAAGAAAATATTATTTTCTTCTGACTGACGTACTTTTATACATATAATTTGTTTTTTTGATAAACAATGCATATAAGTTTTTTGAAAACACTCACAAGTTATAAAAACGTCTTTGCACAGTCCTTGTAAAACATAATTTAAATACACAAAACGATATATTTGTAAAAAGTAAAAACACAAAAGGCTTTCGTTTTTTTTCTCGGATTTCTAGTTCTTGGGCTTCAATGTTTGCGATCACAAAGAATCGTAGCCATTCAACTTTCTCAACGAAGCTGGATCATCTTTGATAGGCTCATACTAAACAAACAATATAGCAATGCTACTAAGTACCAAACATAATAATGATAAAAGTAAAGAATAGCATCCATCCACCACATCAACACATGAACACTAAAGAAATCACAATCAGTCAATCTCAACAACAACAAAATATGCAATAAAATGCAGTGATTACATAACCTCACAGACTCGCAAATCCGTTTTTTAATCCATCTCTTTTCATAAGTCCATAATCCATTCCAACATTTATAATTTTCTTACCTCTTCACTCCATAATCACTCGCTAAGGCTTTAAAATCACAACCTTGATGAAAATTATTAAATTACAATTCATTTTCTTTACTCTAAGTAAGCGGACACAATAGTTTCAAACTGATTTTGATATCGAGTTTCAGAAAATTCGTAGTTTCAAACTTGAGAAAAAAAGAAAAGAAAAAAATCCTAACTTGGCCCAATGGGCCCGTTACATATTGGTTGGGTAGATAACGGCCCTATCTGGCTTATTAGCAGAAGATGCCATTACAACGAAATGATAAAGCGGAAGAAAACAAAAAACAAAAAACAAATCACTCCCAATTAAAACAAAAAAAAAGGAAATATTTTTCCCAAAGCCACCACAAAATTTTCCCGAGAAAATAGGGAAAACCCAGGGCGGGAAAAATGTTTTTCCTTTTGTCTCTCATATTAAAATATTTAAAAAGGAAATAACAATGACATTTGAGTATTGGTGTCTTCATTAAATGACAGTTTGATCTTTCTTTTAGGTTCAGACTCGGAAGTTTTTGCCGGAGAAAGTCTGGCCAAACTGCCACGTGGCAGGAGCGACGTTCCAGGAGGTAGAGGAACGGCGATCGGAGGCGGAGACTCGGAAAGAGAGAGATTGGCTGATGAGTACGGCGTTGGACTGCCAGTTCTGTCCCCAGTTCCGACTCATCCTCACCCAATCCGTCTTGGAACCCTTTACGCTCACTCCGGTAATGTCTCCGGCGCCGGCGACGTTAGTTATTAAAACGAGATTGAAGTATCTGAATCCGTTTACTGTGAATCTTATCCCTCCTAGCTTCCGACAAGGTACCCTGAGAGAGAAGACACAAACAGACTCAGAGAATTATTATTAACAAAAAGACAAGAGAAGGAAGATATAGATTGATCTCTGGGATACTGTAGACACATGTCCTGCTTGTTTTCCCGATGAAATAATAATATAAATTAGTGTATAAATTGTCTCTAGAGAAAACAAACAAAAGTTGAGAGTGATGTTTTATAAGTTTCTCAAGTCTCATAGGCCGTTTTCCAAAAGTGACAGAAGCCTAGAGGAAAACAAACTCGGGGATAATAACATCTTTGGTATCTTACTATATATTTTCTTTTTCTTTTTTTATATGATTTTTTTTTTGGGTTTGTCTGCATATTTTACGAGTATCTTCGAAGCATATTATAGTTTAATAATCAGATATTAAACCTACCATTTGTATATAAAACACACAACTTTTCTTCATATAAATTTTCTAAACATAATTTTATTTTACAAAAGTCGGTATTAACCTGTTACTTCTGTTTTTTTTTGTGTGTAATTTCTTCACCATATAAATAGTTCATTTGTTTCAAAACAAAAAATGTCATTTTAAAATATTTCACGCAATTTTTAAAAAATTTAAAATATACTCCTACAAATATATTTCTAATTAATAGTATACCAATAATTAAATATAAATGATTTAAATTTAAATATTATTATTTTTAAATAAGGGATAAAACATGAATTAGAAACATATAATGATATTTTTTTGAAATAAAAAAGTAAGTTTAAAATGACATTATTTATAAAACATAGGAAGTATGATTTATTTACAACTAAGTTCTTATTGATTCCCCAATTTATGGAAACCGACAAAACCGAAACGGTGCTGGAAAAGAAGAAAAGAGGAAGAGACCTGCGATAGGAGACGGGGACAATGCCGGCGCGGTACAGACCAATCTTGAGGAACATCGGCATGGCGAGGTCGAAGTGCTCTCGCGGCGGATTGCACCATCCTCCGTCGTCACTCGCCTGGGCGAAATTCGGCGGACAAAAGTTCGTCGCCGTCACGAGAATCGACGGATTTCCCGGGACACACCACCTCGGGTCGTCCGTACACTTAATCTCGAAGCAAGCGCCGCAGCTGAAGCCGTTGTTGAACAGAGCGGTGCTCAGCGCCGCCGTGTTCACACCGTATCCTTGGCTGTATAAATTCCCGTAACCACACGCGCCGCCTTTTAAAACAGAGAGAGAAGAAAACAAAAGTCAGGAATCATATTGTATTGATAATGGTGGATTTGGTAAGTTAGAGAGTGGGATACCCATTGTGCCGGAGGCATCGCTGCCGCCGTAGAAAGTGGCGTGTGCGTTTTGCCATGGTCCGCCGCTGTAAACGCCGGGGATTTTGGCGTGTGAAGCGGCTAAGAGAAAGGAAACCGTAATGGCCAAACACAAGAAACGAATCCCAAACGCAGTCGCCGCCATTGAGATACTAAGAGAGAGAGAGATAGGGCTGAGAGAAAGCGGTAAGGTCGAATGGTATTTATGGGGATTGGGGACTGATGCTGGTTGGACCATTTTAGCTCACCGTTAAATGTCTCTTCTTTTTCTGTAATTCTCCAGATTTACAGGGTCTGAAAGTAATTGCTCCCCATCCATCTCACGGTCTGTGCCATAAAAACCAAACCGAACTACTGAGACTAAACCGAGTCAAATTCTCTTCTAAACCAAACGGTGACATTGTCTTCATATAACCAAAATTAATTTTTAGTATAATAAAGCAAAACTCAATACATAAGTCATGTTTTTAATTCGAATACTTCAAAATAAATTTAATCATACAAAAAAAATTATATATTTTTCAATTTTTCTTTTGTCCAAAATTCAGCCAAATCTAAACCAAAATTTTGAAAATCTAGTTCGGTTTTTATAGCTGAAAACCGAAAAAGCGAACAAACTAAACCAAAAAAACGAATGCCAAACACAGTCACGTATGGTTTTCTCGCTTTGTGTATTTTTGTCTCTTCTTTTTTTAACAAAGCATAGCTTATGTTTTTATTTGCCATTATCTACGCATGCACGCATGTTTATAGTTTGTTTAGTCGCATCGCATGTTAACATAAATTTTGGTAAAAAAAAACATACATAAATGGATTTTTCCTGTATATTGTTGTGAGCATATCTTATAAATGAGCTAAACGAATCGAGCATCACATTAAGAGCATGTGGGTAGACGAGGTCGACAAACAAATAAATATATTAGATTTGCAGCATACAAACTTATATTGTTTATTTCTGAGCAATAATAAAGTTTGTATTAAATGAATGAGATAGGGCCGCAAAAGTTGAATGACAAGCTTCTTATTACATGAGCATGTGGAGTTGTCTATGATATAATTGTTACACAACTTCTTCAATTTTCCATGTGAGTTTGTAAGTTTAAGGGTCCGAATAGATAATTTTAGAGCAGCTCTGTGCTACTGTTTACACAAATAATTGAGATCACTATTCCGAGTACGCTCCAAAAAAGTACACATATAAAATTCTAAAGGGCTATGTAACTAAAATCAAGGTATCAAAATAAATTGATCAAATTTATTGTTTCCTTTTGTTTTCAATGTATGTTGCGGATTTGAATTCAAATGGTAACAAAGTAAATAATATTAGCATAAACCAATGTAGTATAGTTGTACGACATGTTTTGGTCCATTTCGGTTTTTTAGCAGCTACAGAAAATTATTTAAAAGATATATAACTATTCACACATAATTTAGCAAATCATTTCTAAATAAATGGTCTAACTGATTCAACAATAGCTGCTGATGTGAATATCACTCACACTTTCAAGAACCCATGCACAAAGTGTGATTTGGTAATGGGGTCAGGCCGTGCCTAATGTGTTACAAAAAAGGCTTGTGCCCCAGGGCCCTAATATATATAATTTTATTTGGGTCTCTGATTGACAAAAATCTGACTTAGTATATTGGTTGGTGTGAGTAAGTTTCAACAGTCAAGTAATTTTTGTTTTTTTTCATTTTTGGAGTTAGTTTTTTTTAGAAAAGGAAATCAAAGATCTAACCGAAATGAAAACTGAAAATCTCAAATCTAAACAGAAATTGAATTAGATTTATAAATATATTTTTTTGGTTGGGTTAGCTTTTAGTAAATTAAATTTTCTTTAAAAATTATATTGAAAACATTTTTACTTTTTAATTCGCCTTAAGCCCCCGTAAACCTAAACACGACATTGAGGGGGTGAAAGTATTTTGAACATATAAGAAAATATTAAACTATTGACTTAGATATTTAAAGAAAAAAATTAGCAAGGTATATGCAAATGATGTACAAGCGGCTAGGCATGTCAATTTGGTTCACAAACCTCGGGTTCTGTCCTCTTTAATCCACCGCGAAACGATTGCGGGTCAAAAATTTAATTATAAAAAATGGGTTTTGCGGGGTGGGGATTTCTAAAATGTGGGCGGGTGCGGATATAAAACTTTTATTCCACGGGTCCTGCATGTTACTTACAATTTTTTAAAAATTTAATAATTAATATTTATTACTAAATACTATTAAAATATTAAAATATTATATAATATAAATANTTGGACCAAGCCCATTTAACCCGTTTTGTAAATGGACATGTCCAAGACCGTCCATAATTTGTTGGACATGGACGGACAATGGGCCGCCCGCCCATTTTGACACCTCTATCTAGTATTTCATGTTTACGAATTTAGTGGAGTGAATCGAAATGAATTAAAAAAAAATTCAACTCGTGCGAAGCGGATTTGACCGGCTTGACAGGAACTTTCGTTTGCAGCCATTGCTAAGGTGTGTGTAAAGTGTCTTAAATGCTTGAACTATCTTTTTTTTTTGTATAAAAAAATATTAACGGATATATTGCACTTTTTTAATTCTTAAGTATCTCTCGTTTGCTTAGTGATCTCGGCCTTCTGATAAATGTACCTAGACTTTGTGTATGTTTGCTAGTATTTTATCGTTGTAAGTTTTCCTATTCTTTGGACTTTTGATTCCCTTCGTATGGGCCTTCGTCTCCAGTGTCGATCCGTGTTGGGAAAAAAAAAATATTTAGTACATAAGGTTAAAACTTTAGTACAACGTAGTTGGGAAAAATTTTTATTTAGTACATCGTAGTTGGGGAAAAAAAAACCCATTAAATGTGTACTAACTGCAATTTAAAAAGCGATTAGTAATCTTTAATTTGCAGTAAGGATGACACGTGTTAATAAAACAACCGATAAGAAAAAGCACATTTTTCGCTATTGTCAAATGGAAGCACGACGACAGGTCCCCACAAAAACCTCTTTTAAAACTTTGCAATAAGATCAACGGCTACGATTGCTTTTCCCTACCTCGGAGAAAAAGACCTTTTAATTTATATAATAAAACGCATTTATTCCGATTCCTTTTTATCTCTCTCTCTGGTCCCCTCCACCGTCGTCGTCTACTCTCTTCTTCATCTTCTTCAACTTCTCAATCGGATTCAAATTTGTTTTGGAAGAATCCATATGATTACTGAATCAGGTCTAAACGGGCTTTCGGATGCGATCAATCGGACCCGTTTACCCGATCAATCCGCATCGTCACTCCCGGATCATAGCTTCACTCCGGTAACACTATTCGACGGCTTCAATTACAACCATCTCTCCGACCATAGGAACACCGTCGTCACGTCAGCTCCGGAGAATTTCGTTTTTACGCGGGAAGAAGATGATCCGGCCGATGACTTCGATTTCTCCGATGCCGTTTTAGGGTACATTAGCCAGATGTTGATGGAGGAAGACATGGAGGATAAAGCCTGTATGCTACAGGAGTCTCTCGATCTCCAAGCCGCAGAGAGATCGCTGTACGAAGCTATCGGTAAGAAATATCCTCCTTCTCCAGAACCAAGCTTAGCTTTCGCTGAACGAAACGACGACAACCTTGACCATGTCGTCCCAGGAAACTACGCCGGAGATCGTATTGACTCAGGCGGGTTTATCGTCGGGAACGGTGGAATCAAACCTCTGAGTGGTTTTACCTTGGATTTCAGGAATCCTCAGAGTCGTTCTTCGGTTCTAAGCGTTCCGCAATCTTCGTATAGCCCTTCCAATGGCTTAATCACCATCTATGGAGATGGATTAGAGGAATCGTCGAACACTTTGTATCCTGGTGCGAATCGGGAGAGTCAATCTGTTTGGCTGTTTAGGCGTGGGATTGAAGAAGCTAGCAGGTTTCTTCCCGAGAAAAACGAGTTGATTGTGAATTTCAGAGAGGAGAACTGTGGGAACAAAGGACGGAAAAACCCTTACCGAGACGAGATTGGTGTGGAAGAAGAGAGATGTAGCAAACTACCCGCAGTGTTTCCTGAGACCATTTTGAGATCAGATGTGGTAGATAAGATCTTGGTTCATATCCCAGGTGGAGAGAGCATGAAGGAGTTTGATGCGTTGCGTGAAGTCCTCAAGAAAGGAGTGGAGAAGAAGAGAACTTCAGTGCCTCAAGAAGGGAAGAGAAGAGCGAGGGGAAGAGGACGAGGGAGAGGGAGAGGAAGAGGTCAAAATGGGGAAAAAGAAGTTGTGGATTTGAGAAGTCTTTTGATACATTGTGCTCAAGCTGTTGCAGCTGATGACAGTAGGTGTGCGGGTCAGTTGTTGAAACAGATTAGACAGCATTCTACGCCGTTTGGTGACGGGAACCAGAGGTTGGCTCATTGTTTTGCTAATGGTCTCGAGGCACGGTTAGCCGGTACAGGAAGCCAGATTTACAAAGGTATTGTGAGTAAACCAAGACCCGCTGCAGCCGTGCTCAAGGCTCACCAGCTTTATCTCGCGTGTTGCCCTTTTAGGAAGCTCTCCTATTTTATAACCAACAAGACGATACGCCATCTTGTTGGGAATTCTCAGCGGGTTCATGTCATTGATTTTGGTATCCTATATGGTTTCCAATGGCCGACTCTTATTTACCGGTTTTCGATAAATGGATCACCGAAGCTTAGGATCACAGGGATTGAGTTTCCGCAGCCCGGGTTTCGTCCGGCACAGCGGGTTGAAGAAACTGGTCAAAGGTTAGCAGCGTATGCCAAGCAGTTTGGGGTGCCATTCGAGTATAAAGCAATCGCTAAGAAGTGGGATGCCATTCAACTTGAAGATCTTGATATCGACAAGGATGAGATTATTGTTGTTAATTGCCTGTACAGGGCTGAGAACTTGCATGACGAATCGGTCAAAGTAGAAGAAAGTTGTAGAGACGCTGTTCTCAATTTGATCGGGAAGATCAATCCTGATCTTTTTGTCTTTGGCATTGTGAATGGTGCATACAACGCACCGTTCTTCGTGACACGGTTTCGCGAGGCTCTCTTTCATTTCTCCTCGATCTTTGACATGCTTGAGACAATTGTCCCACGGGAAGATGAAGAGAGGATGTTTCTTGAGATGGAGGTCTTTGGGAGAGAGGCACTGAATGTGATTGCCTGCGAAGGCTGGGAAAGAGTGGAGAGGCCTGAGACATACAAGCAGTGGCATGTCAGAGCTATGAGGTCAGGGTTGGTGCAAGTTCCATTTGACCCGAGCATTATGAAGACAGCGCTGCATAAGGTCAACACATTCTACCACAAGGATTTTGTGATCGATCAAGATAACCGGTGGCTCTTGCAAGGCTGGAAGGGAAGAACCGTCATGGCTCTTTCTCTTTGGAAATCAGATTCCAAGGCTTGATTGCTGATGCTGACAGTCTTCGTTAGCATACGAGAGACCATCTCTTTTTTGTTTCTCCTGTGATTCCCAGACACACAATTACAGGTACAAAGCTTGGATTCATATATTCATATTTCCTTACAAATGCCATCTGATTCTTTCTAGATATATTGTACTGAGACTGTGTCATTTCTTTTGCAGATGAAAGACGAGAGTGCCGTGTCCGAAGAATTTCTTAAAATATAATATTGATGTATGTCACGTTTTATGACTTTCTCACTTAGGTTCTCCTAACGTTATTCTTGTAGCTAGGGATGATCAGAGGGTTTGTATATTGCTGGCAGAGTTAACTTATCTAGATTGTACAACACGTATAAGAGGAAGCTTAGAGACACTATGGTTTTGAAAGGAGGTTTTTACTTCTCCAATGTACACACGAGGACCAATGGTGCATTGAAATAAGATGTTTTACTCCTTTATGTTTGCTATATTATTTCTGGAAAACTCTTCAGCTTGGAACCTGAGCTAGTCATTAGTTGTGGTCCCTCATTGCTATTTGCTACTTTTGATGATCTCTAATTATATTTCAAAGGCTTTTGATGTTACTTAGAATCTCGGGCAAGACCCCTTGAGAAATAGAATTAAGCCAGTTTAGACACATAAATCACTCATCCCTCTCAGTGTCTAATCCTATGACTCGCCTACAAGGACAAAGATAGAAAAAACCACTAAACAGAAGATCAGAACCGAGTGGTTACTTGAGCGAAAAGTGCCTTGAAATCCTTTGTAGGGGTGCCTGTTCCCTCGGGCTTTGAGGCCAGGTCAAGCGCTTTGAATTTTGCCTCCTCAAGCTGCAACGCCTGCCCGAGTAAGATACACCATGGATTAGGAGAAGCAAAACTGGTTTAGATAATATGGTAACGCTTGATGGATTATTCAGTATATGAATCCTTTTTTTTTGTCATAATGAACACACCTGAACGCAGACTTCTGCAACATCAGCCCTTGCGATTGTTCTTGTTTCTGTCTCGAGAAGCTCGTCATCTTTTCCCACGAGTAATTCTCGGATGCCACCTTCCTTGTCCTGCAGACCGCCCGCCCTGATTCCACGGGGAAATGGTAAGATGGGATTCCACCATTGCGATTTGCATCATATGCAACTCTAACTACAAAAATACCTGATGATGGTGTACGGAATACTGGAATCAGCCAAGTACTGCTCGGCTTTCCTCTTCCAAACCTACAAATTGCAGAATGATGATTAAAGATTGTGAACATTTTGCTGTGAAACTCATCTCTCTGTTCAAGAAAACAAAGAAAGAGGAAGCACCAGAATGTTGGCATTGCCAATACTATTCAAGGGATTGTTAATGTTTGTTCCTCCCATCGACCCGACCAAAACAATCTGCTTAACTCCCGCAGCCTTAGCTGTTTCAACAAAGACGAGATTATCAGCACTTAAGCTAAACATACATACCAAAAAAAAACTCAAAGAGATGAATACAAACCAGCATCTATCTGATTCTTCTGACCAATCCAATCAACCTGCAAAAGAAAGAAAAGGATCAAAACCAAACAAGAATGAAGAAATCCACAAGAACACACAGTACTAGTAGTGGTTGTTCTCACCTGTTCTGGATAAGCTCCTTCTTCAAAGTAGAACTCAGGTCTCCCTCCTTTGCTAGGATCAAAGCCGGGTTTCATTTGCGGTACAGCGCTCGTAAGAATGACCAAAGCATCGATTCCTTGAACAGCAGAAGCAATGGCTTCAGGGTCTCGGATATCTCCAATGAACACTTCATCCTCTCCACCGATCTTCTCCTTGCTCTCCTTTGTCCTCACTAAACCCCTAGCCACAAACTGATCCGACCTCTCCTTCAATTTCTTGTACACAATTTGCCCTGCCATTGTTTTAAATGGTGATTGCAGAGGACAACACAGACTTAACTCATCAGCACTGAACAATAGTCTTATGGAATTGTACGATACCACATTGTCGAAAGAAACTGATTCGCGTTCTAGAACATGAACAGAGCTATTTATGATGGATTTAGAAAGAGTCGAAACGAAACGACCGGAGAGAGAGAGAACCTGTTCTTCCACCGGCACCGGTAACGAGGACGGTGAGAGGTTCAGTTGTTCCCGCGGCGGAAACGATAACGGAAACTCTTCTGAGCTTTCCGGTAAACTTCCTCCGACCATAAATCGACGCCGAATCCGAGACAAGCGAGCGAAATCGGAGAGACGACGAAGAAGACGGAAAATGGGAACGAGGAACTGAGAGAAAGTAAGAAGTTAACGCTCCGGATTTGTAACTGTTAGCATGAAGTAGTGGATGGAAGAAAGTCGTCGTCATCGTCGTCATCGCCATTGACTGAAAGTTTGTCCCCGGGAGAGTGAGAGAGACGCACCTTATCGCGTTTCTCCGATTTTCGCCACGTCACCTTATCGTTTGAATTATTTGATTTTTACTTTCTTTTATTATTACCATGCAGGCTTCAAACGGGCCTGATTTTAATTTGGGCCAGGGACAATCTAATTTTTTTTTTAATTTAGGATTGCACATGAGATTAATTTGGGCCATGGACAATCTAAACGGGCCTTTTTTGTTTTTTTTTTCCTGTCAGTGCTTAGTTATTTTTGTTGAAGATTTGCATTTGCAAAAATGTGTAGTTTTTTCATTTCGGCGGTTTGTTTGTGTTATCTTATTTCCCATGAAACCCAATTTTTTTGGAAAGAAACATTTTCATTCGGTTGATGTTGTTTCCCGTTCTGTTGATGATGTTTTAGTGTTGTTTTTGTTGAGGATTTACATTTGCAAAAATGTGTAGGTTTTTCATTTCGCCAGTTAGTTTGTGTTATCATGTTTCCCATGAAACCTATATTTTTTTTGGAAAGAAACATTTCCCGTTCTGTTGATGTTGTTTCCCGTTTTGTTGATGATGTTTTAGTGTTGTTTTTTGTTTTATTTTGTGCAAAAATTGGTCGCCTGGGACATGGAGAATTGTTGTATTCCACATGATCTTGACCCAACTGAGGTTAGGGCAAGGATCATCATGCGTTTCTGAGAAATCTGGGGATCATGGGCACCATTACCGTCACGGAAGTGTCTTGTGTTAATCGATTTGCCGAGGCGGTTGTGGAACACTTGAAAGCAAACCGAGTCCGGTACGTTCCGGTTAATTCACAAATTAAATAGGTATGTTAATCGAAATTAATTGACTTTATGGGATCATACAAGAGATCATCTTCTTTTTGTTTCTCCTGTGATTCCCAGACACATAATTACACGTACAGCTTGGATTCATATTTCCTTACAAATGACATCTGATTCTTTCTAGATATTGTATTGAGACTGTGTCATTTCTTTTGCAGATGAAAGACGAGAGAACTGTGTCTGAAGAATTTCTTAAAAGATAATATTGATGTATGTCACGTTTTATGGCTTTCTCAGCTAGGTTCTCCTAACGTTATTCTTGTAGCTATCAGAGGGTTTGTATATTGCTGGCAGAGTTAACTTGTCTAGATTGTATAACAAGTATAAGAGGTTTTGAAAGGAGGTTTTTACTTCTCCAATGTACACACGAGGACCAATGGTGCATTGAAATAAGATGTTTTTACTCATTTATATTTGCTATACTATTTCTCGAAAACTCTTCAGCTTGGAACCTGAGCTAGTCATTAGTTGTGGTCCCTCATTGCTATTTGCTACTTTTGATGATCTCTAAATATATTTCAAAGGCTTTTGATGTTACTTAGAATCTCGGGCAAGACCCCTTGAGAAATAGAATAAGCCACAGTTTAGACACATAAATCACTCATCCCTCTCAGTGTCTAATCCTATGACTCGCCTACAAGGACAAAGATAGAAAAAACCACTAAACAGAAGATCAGAACCGAGTGGTTACTTGAGCGAAAAGTGCCTTGAAATCCTTTGTAGGGGTGCCTGTTCCCTCGGGCTTTGAGGCCAGGTCAAGCGCTTTGAATTTTGCCTCCTCAAGCTGCAACGCCTGCTCGAATAAGACACACCATGGATTAGGAGAAGCAAAACTGGTTTAGAAAATATGGTAACGCTTGATGGATTATTCAGTATTTGGGCCAGGGCCAATCTATTTTTTTTTAAAAAAATTAGTATTGCACATGAGATTATTTATTTATTAATTAACTCATAACAAGAGTAAAAGGCTAATCACAAAATTACAAAGCAGAGTTTATGAAACAATCAATTCTCTGCCGGAATCTTCCAAATAACCAAGGAAGGTTGGTTACGCTATCACCGGAGTTTCTGCGGCAAACTTGACGGAGTATCTAACTTTTCCAGGCTTAGCCTCCGAATCCCAGAGCTCCGGCAAAGCCTCCTTCAGGTTATGAATGTTCTCTACCGCATAATCTGCAAATTTCACTCTCTGTGAAGTCCCCACCTGTCACCAAACAAACAAAATCATTTCTCCACCGTTCACTCTCCGGGATTGAATTATACAGAGAATATAAAACGTTTTTAACTCACCAGAACGGTATCCAGACCAATGCGTTTACCGGCCTGAATGTTTCGAACACTGTCCTCGAAGAACAACTACAAGAGAAAACAGTTAGGTTTTTAGTTTTCGGAGATGGAAGTATACACTACGAGTGGGACTATACTCACGGTTCTTTGAGGGTCAATGTTGGCTATTTCAAGAGCCTTTACGATGGCGGTTTCAGATGGTTTGCAGACAATAGGTGTCTTAGGCAAATCGGAAACTGGCTTTTCATGGTTGGATAAGTATCCGATTATGTCGAAGATCTCATCACTATCATTAATGTTGTCGCAATTAGTAGAATTTAATGATTCAAAGCAGACGATTCCTTCGAAACAGTCCTCTAACCCTAGCCTCTCTAGGGCTCTAGCTGCGTGTAACTTATCAGCGTTCGTGAAAATCTGCAAAATTGTGACAGATTCATATATCTATATGAGAAAACCAATGATGTAGTATTTTTTTTTTGTAGGCATGATTTATATTTAGAAGAAAAATTACGATCTTGCGAAGAGGCAGGCTAAGTAAAAGACTTCTTAAAATAGGATCTGGCTTGATGTTCTCATAAGGTAGTCTCCCATGTACGAAACTGTTAAAACAAATAAGGCTGCAAATTTTAGAATCATCATATGATTTGTTATATTATTGTTAGAGATTTTTATATTTACCTGTGATACTCGTCGTAGTCGAAGTTGTAACCTATGGCCTGAAAATAAATATGATCAAACACGATCAAGAATTTAACCTATGGATATTTGAAGTGGTTTAGTTGAAGTAAAAGAGAGAAGTGAATTTACTCGGAGACCGGCCATGGTAGTTCCATAATTCTTGTAAAGTGAATTAGACAACTCCAAGATCTTACTCTTGTCGATTCCAAGCTTCTCCACCATGTAATCTACCCCAAAAAAAAAACATTTCAATCCTAAAGTCTTAATACTCACATGATTCTACCGAAATCGAATGACTTGCAGACCAAGAAATTTATTATGAAAAGGAAGAAAGTCACCTTTAATGTTCTGTCCACATTCTCTAGCAATCCCAGAGCTCAGTGGATAAAGGGTATCATCAAGATCTGCAAAATTTCACAAAAAGTTATAGATTTTTCGAGAAAAAAACAGAGCATTTTGCCGGAGAAAAAATAAAAACAGAGCAATTTGCCTCTTACCAAATAAAAGGGTATCATATTTTGGGTACTCAATCTCCATTTTAAGTTGATGAATCGCTGGTTTTACCCACTCGTCAAGAACCTTTATATGCAGAGAATTTTGATTCAGTGACATCATTCTTAATTAAAGAAGAGAGGAAAAAGAGATTCAGACAAAAATGGTGGGAGCAAAACAGCCACAGTGTGCAAGTTTAACTCTCCATGTGTTTGGGGATAAGGATTATGTTTTGATTGGCTTATTTCAAATCATATATAATTATAAAATTTGATCTAAAACTGTTTCATAATAGTAATTATGAAAAAAACATGATTGAATCGTTTGCAAAAAAGTAAAAAACAGTTAAGTAGAAGAAACAAAAATAATAATATATTTTACGGAAAGTTATGTTTACATTGATCTAAAACTGTTTCATAATAGTAATTATGAAAAAAAACATGATTGAATCGTTTGCAATAAAGTAAAAAACAGTTAAGAAGAAGAAACAAAAATAATAATAGTATATTTTACGGAAAGTTATGTTTACATTGATCTAAAACTGTTTCATAATACTCCATCCGTTTCACAAAGAAGGATTTTTTAGAGTTTTCACAGATATTAAGAAAATAATTAATACTTAATCATAAATACATCAATTTTTGTTACTGAACAATTTCTCATATCTCTAAACCAATAGTAGTTCAATAAATTTAATTAATCTTCTTAGACTTTTCAAAGTATCATCATTAATTGATAAAATTTGCATAGAAAAGCTAAAAAATATATCTTTGTGAAACAAATTTTTTTTCTAAAAAATCCATCTTTGTGGAACGGAGGGAGTAGTAATTATGAAAAAAACATGATTGAATCGTTTTGCAATAAAGTAAAAAACAGTTAAGTAGAAGAAACAAAAATAATAATATATTTTACGGAAAGTTATGTTTATATGATCTAAAACTGTTTCATAATAGTAATTATGAAAAAAACATGATTGAATCGTTTTGCAATAAAGTAAAAAACAGTTAAGTAGAAGAAACAAAAATAATAAT
Source organism: Eutrema yunnanense (assembly GCA_002933935.1). Taxonomy (NCBI): domain Eukaryota; kingdom Viridiplantae; phylum Streptophyta; class Magnoliopsida; order Brassicales; family Brassicaceae; genus Eutrema; species Eutrema yunnanense. The sequence goes on from PKML01037773.1 coordinate 327,804, forward strand.
ATATTTTACGGAAAGTTATGTTTTGACATCAGGAAAAAATATAATAGAAATAATCAAAAACGTAACGAGATAGTAAAACTAAAAGTTGTTTAAAATTGGTATTATATCAATCTTGACGTGGTTAAGAACTTAAGTAACAATTACCAACGGCTATTTACACTGTTGTTTTGTTTTATCATATGAACTATGAAGACAGCTAGAAACAAATTTCTTCAAGCTTGAATAAACAATTTTTTTAGAAATTACATATTCAACTCTTTTGCTTAACATGTGTTTCTGGTCTTTTGTGTTACTAGTATCAACTGGCTCTGTTACCTCTGTACCAAAAAAAACGTGGTTTGGTTGTCGGAAATATAATTTAACCATTATCAAAAAAACATATTCAACTCATAAGAAAAGCGACCAAAAAAAGAAAAGGAAAAAGCATATATATATATTATCGGACCTTGATCCAAGTAAAGAGACACAGCAAATGAAAACGCAGATGACAAGTGGTGAGAGCCAAACAAGGCAGAAGAAAGGGAAGTAGAAAGAAAGATTAGAGGCAAAAGGCATTTATATAGAGGACTAGGAGAAAGCTCCCTAATTTATTTAATGCTTCTTATTTTTCTTTTGAATTTAAGAAAGAGAAAATTACCCAGAATAACACTAATTTTTAATGTAATTACTAGAATAACACCCCCGAAACCGAGTTGACTAGAATAACACAACTCTTTTGTTAAAAGACAAAAACCCCCTATTTGAGTTCTTTATTTACAGAATTGCCATTTTGATTTATTTTTTACAGAAAAAAANTTTTTCAAATATATATAAATTTTATCTAAAAAAATAATATAAGATGCAAAAATTATAATTTTAAAACATCTACCTTTGGTGTGCCGAAATAAATATCTACCTTTGAATTCATCGGTTCGTCGTTGGCTCGCTGCCATCATATATTATTTTTAAAAATGTATATGGGAATTTTTTTGTATTCTAAATGCTTAATCGTTCAATCTATCTTTTAAAAACTGTTGCAACAAGTAACAACAGAATTACACCATAAAATAATCGACGATTGTTTAGCGATAATTAATTTAGAATTACACCACTTCATTTGATAGTTTTCTAAGTATAGGAATTGATAATTGTACACAAAAATCCAAAGGCTTACGCGATCTGTTACTCGATCCAAGGTATGTGTGTGGTGGTGTAAAATGTAAATGTACTAAATACAGCTATTGATTTACGGGACGACCAACTTTGAACAAAAGAAACATGTGATGATTGATGAGAGACCAACACA
>PKML01037773.1:329840-390827 GCA_002933935.1 Eutrema yunnanense
TCCTCAAATAATTGTGAAGATTGCAATCTTTATAATATATGCTTTAGGAATCTTTCTACAAAATTTATAAAAAATATATAATTAAGCCAACTAACCAAATTTGATACGAAAAAGATTTGATGCAATATTTTTTTAAATATTTAACTTCCATTTAGATAAACATGAAAAAACTTCTCCAACACTCTTCATTTATCTATATAAAGAGACTCTTTCGATCATTGATACACAATTGTTTAGGTTTTTGTAGATGCTTTCGTTTTATTCTTCTACCTTCATATTATGAAATTTTGGTTAATTATGATGCGTATTGACATGTTTTTTTTCTTTGTTGCAGGACATCAATGGATTGCAAATCTTTCATATCAACTATTTTCAAATGTGATTTACTTAATAATTAACAGTTTTAATTACTGTTTTTTTTAAGTTTTCTTGCTAATTCTAATCTTTTTGTTTGAAAAAACAAAGAGGATTCGCCTGAGGAACTCATCTTCCATATCAATTATCTTCAAAGGTTATTTATTTAATACCAATTTTAATTACTGTTTTTTTAGGTATTCTTTGTAATTATAATATATTTTTATATTTGGTAAAATTAAGTAGGGTAAGTCTCCTTTGTGGACATAACCGCCGCTTGAGTCAACTTCTCCGCCGTTTCTCTCCGGTCGGCGCTGGTTTTTTCCGGCGTCGGTCGGCCTCCTCTATTCCGGGTTTCACTTCTCTCCTTCTTACAAATTATATATTTGACTATATTGCATAAATCGAGAAGTTGCGATGGAGATGATACCAATTTCGTCATTGGTTTTGGGGGATTGTTCACTGCGATTCCGTGTGGCAGCCTTCGAATCGTTTGTCGATGGATTGTCTCTATGGTTTTGTTTCTCAAAGTTTAGAGATCGAAATCGTTTTCGATCAAGACACCGCCTCCCTATAGGGATGATATTTTACGGCGTTTTAGTCGATTTGATTCCGACAGTTCATGTCGTGGCTTTGTTGAAACTAGCATCTCATGTTAGTTATATGTCTGTTACCAGGAGTCAGTGCGATTCACTGTGGGCGTCCCGAAGATTATCCCAAATCCCTTCAGATTTGGTGAAGAATTTACGACCGCCATGGAATCGATATACAAAGGATGGGGGTGTGAATAAACCGAGAATCGGTAAATGGTTAAATCCATTCAAACATGCATTGAAGTTTACTACAATCAAGGAAACATATATCTCTTTCTTTAGGAGAGTTCTAATCACATCGAAGGTCTCGCGATGTAACGGATGGATCGCAGCCTGCCTGTGGTTTTCAAATGCTTAACATGATGAAGATATTTCCCAAGCAAGTATGCCACCCAAGATGGACGGAAAAAAACGAAGACGTTCAAGAAAATGATCAAGAAAGCGGAGCGTAACTTTTTCGTTATTTCGTTACCAAATTCCTATGATTGTTGTAATCTCATTGCAAAGTATGTAATAACTGATTCTCATTATTAATAAAGTTATATTCAGATGAAAAAATATATATATATATATATATATATTTCATTTTGAAATAAATGCTAATAATCAATATTTTAGAAACTAACAACTCTAAATTTCATTTTAATTTATCTTTTCATTCGGTAGTTTAGTATTTCAAATCGTATTAATTATTCGATGGGAATTTTTATTTTTAAGCAATCAAAAATCTTTTTTGGTATCATTTAATTTAATATTCTATTGTTTCCTAATTTTCAGCATTAAACAACTCAACATTATATAAAAAGAAAGTACATGATAGCAATTTTGATTATTAGCATTTATTTCAAAATTTATTCAAATTTGGTTATTTATTATTACTACCTTAAAAAAAATATTCAAAAAGTATGAAAATCCATAACAATAATTTGGATATTACAATCGACAAAATTGCCTAAATAATTGCAAAAGTGATCAACAAAATTGAGGTATGATATTACGATAACTAACAATCATATTTTCTGGATTTATTATTGATGAAACAAATATACGATTAATAAGTATATATGAGTAATCATTAGCACTCATTTTTCTAAACTTACAAAAGATTTGATGTTCGAACTGAAATTATTCCTTCAAAGTTTCGTAATTTCCAAGAATGTTAATTTAATTAACCTGCGTAAATAATAATACATTACATTTATAAAAAAATGTCATTAACTAAATTTATTGTTTTCTACATTAGATTCAAAACATCTAAATCTACCTAATTAATATTATTTGCATCAAATCTCTAAAATGGAAAAGATTTGTTAGAGTTCAATCGCATCCCGTGCACTAGATTTTCACTCAATCATATTAAAATGTTATAGATAATTTGACTTTAAATTAAGTGAATAGGTAGAAACTTAATAGAAAATAAGGTTTTATTTTGCTGATTTTTTAAAAATATGTCATTGTATGAACAAAAAGACAGTTAAACTGTGTGAATTTTTAGTAGAATTTTACAGATTTTAGAAGTGTTAAACTTTGATTAGATAAATTAAAACTTTAATGATTTTAAAATAAAGTTAAAATTTACAAGAATTGGCACTTAAAATAAAATAAATATTCAAAGTATGAGACGGAAAAACAGTAAAAGATATGAGATGGGTAGATAGAACGATTTAGATATGAGAATAAATGAAAAACTGATAAGATTAGATTTAAGTAGAAAACGGAGTATAAGCAAAAGACAGATGCCAGAAGTTGAGATTTTGAACGGTTCTAATGTATATTCACCATACATGTAAAAGTCTAAGCGATTAGTTTGAACTTGATTTAAAAACTTTTGTTATGTGTCACTCCTACAATTAATTTTGTAGATAATTTGACTTTAAATTAAGTGAATAGGTAGAAACTTAATAGAAAAATAAGGTTTTATTTTGTTGATTTTTTAAAAATATACCATTGTATGAACAAAAAGACAGTTAAACTGTGTGAGTTTTTAGTAGAACTTTACAGATTTTAGAAGTGTTAAACTTTGATTGGATAAATTAAAACTTTAATGATTTTATAATAAAGTTAAAATTTACAAGAATTGGCACTTAAAATAAAATAAATATTCAAAGTATGAGACGGAAAAACAGTAAAAGATATGAGATGGATAGATAGAACGATTTAGATATGAGAATAAATGAAAAACTGATAAGATTAGATTTAAGTAGAAAACCGAGTATAAGAAAAAGACAGATGCCAGTAGTTGAAATTTTGAACGGTTTTAATGTATATTCACCATACATGTAAAAGTCTAAGCGATTAGTTTGAGCTTGATTTAAAAACTTTTGTTATGTGTCACTCCTACAATTAATTTCATATGTAAGTTCCCGGATATGATAAAGAGGTGATTAATAGGGACTTTAACCTTAGGTTATTAAAGTATTTCAAAAAAATGTTGTAGAGAATTTGACTTTAAAATAATGGGTAGCGATTTAAAAAAAATTATGTCTTATTTTGTTGGCATTTAAAAAATAAACCACCGCAAGAACTTAAAGACGTAGTTAGACTGTGTGAATTTTTACTTATTATTTTTAAGAGTTTTAACAGTGTTAAACTTTAGTTGGATAAATTAAAACTGTAAAGATTTTAAAATAAAATAAAACTCTTTAAAGTGTCACACGGAAAAACAATAAAGATAGCGAGTTAGATATGAAATTACAAATAACAAAATCGATAAGATTGAGTTTGAATTTAAATTCAAATTCTCGCACGGAAAAACAGTAAAAATAGCGATAAATGAGCGACTTATATATGAGATTACAAATAACAAAATCAATAACATTGAGTTTGAATTTAAACTCGAGTATAAGAAGGAGACGGATGACGATAGTTGAGTTGAAATTTTTGAACGGTTCTAATGTATCACAAAACGGGTAAAGGTCTAAGCGATTAGTTTGAGTTTCATTTTTTTTTTTTTTGATGTGTCTCTTCCACAATTATTCTCAGCTGGACGTTCCTTGATCTGATAGAGATGAGATTGGTAAAGAATATAACTTTAGATTGTTAACGTACTTTAAGAAATTGTTGTAGAGAATTTGACTTTAAAATAATGTGTAGCAATTTAAAAGAAAAAATTAAGGTTTTATTTTGTTGGTTTTAAAAAATTAACCATCGGAGGAACAAAAAAAGCTAAGTTAGGATATGTGAATTTTTAGAAGAATTTTACGGGTTTTAAAAGTGTTAAACATTGACTGGGTCAATTAGAACTTTAACGATAATTTAAAATAAAATAATAGTTTATAAAGTTTCACAATTAAAGTAAAATAAGTATTCAAAGTCACAAGAAAAAGAAGTAAAGATAGCGAGAAATGAACGATTTAGATATAAGAGGGAGGGGGATGACAAAGTTGAGTTGAGATTTTAAACGATTCAAATGTATAATAACAATACGGATAAAAGTCTAAGAGAAAAGTTTGAGCTTGATTCAAAAATGTTTTGATGATGTGTCATTAGCACAATTATTCTCAGTTGGATGTTCCTCGATCTGATAGAGAGGTGATTAGTATGGACTTTAATTTTATATTATTAATGTATTTCAAAAAACATATTGAAGATAATTTGACTTTAAATTAATACGTAGCGATTTAAAAGAAAAAAATAAGGTTGAATTTTGTTGGTTCTTTAAAAATCAACCATGTTAGGAACAAAAAAACAAAGTTAAACTGTGTGAATTTTTTAAAAAATTTAATGGGTTTTAAATGTGTTAAACATTAACTGGATTAATTAGAACTTTAACAATAATTTAAAATAAAGTAAGAGTTTATAAAATCTCACAATTAAAGTAAAATAAAAGTATTCAAAGTCTCACATTGAAAAAGCAGTAAAGATAGCAAGAAATGAACGATTTAGATATGAGATTACGAATGAAAAACCAATAAGATTGAGTTTAAACCCGAGTATAAGAGGGAGATGAATGACAAAAGTTGACTTGAGTTTTTGAACGATTCGAATGTATAATCAAAATACAGATAAAAGTTTAAGCGATAATTTTGAGCTTAATTCAAAAAAGTTTTGCTGATGTGTCATTCCCACAATTATTCTCAGCTCGATGTTCCTCGATATGATAGAGAGGTGATTAGTATGAACTTTAATTTTAGGTTATTAATATATTTGAAACAAAATGTTGTAAATAATTTGACTTTAAATTAATAGATAGCGATTTAAAAGAAAAAAATAAGGTTTATTTTGTTGGTTTTTTTTAAATTAACCATGGTAGGAACAAAAAGACAAAGTTAAACTGTGTGAATTTTTAGTAGAACTTTAAAGATTTTATAAGTGTTAAACTTTGATTGAATAAATTAAATCTTTAAAAATTATAAAATAAATAAAAATTTCTAAAATCTCGCACTTAAAATAAAATAAAACTTGAAAGCCAGAGACGGAAAAACAGTAAAAGATATGATATGGCTAGAAAAGAACGATTTAGATATGAGATTATAAATGATAAACTGATAAGATGGAGTTTGAGTAGAAAACCGAGTATAAGCAAGAGACGGATGACAATAGTTGAGTTGATATTTAAACGGTTATAATGTATAATCACAATACAATTAAAATAAAATAAAAGTTTTCAATTGTTCACACAGAAAAACAGAAAAATGAACGATTTAGACAAGAAATTACAAATTAAAAAACCGATAAGATTGAGTTTGAGTAGAAAACCAAGTATAAGCAAGATACGAATGACAATAGTTGAGTTGACATTTTGAACGGTTCTAATGTATAATCACAATACAGTTAAAATAAAGTAAAAGTTTTTAAAGTGTCACATAGAAAAACAGTATTGATACAAAAATTGATCTCGCTTTAGACATGAAATTACAAATGAAAAACTGATAAAATTGAGTTTGAGTAGAAAACCGAGTATAAGCAAGAGACAGATGACAATAGTTGAGTTGAGAACATCTAATTTTATAACATAACATATTAAAAATGTTACCTACAAAAAAAATTAGATATCTAAACACCAATATTACCCGTAACCTCTAAATCCGTTATAATAAGTAAACAACTTATGAAAACTAAACCCACAAAGAAAATTGTTGTGTTTCATATTACGAAAATTATATATACAAAAACAAAGTATTGTTAAACCCAAAATAAATCTGTCTCATATTACAACCCGTTCGTCCGCAACACCAATTATACTAAACACAATAAAGACAATATATATTACAAAATTTCATAAACCAAATAAATAAAAAATTCCCGTGCGGGCGCACGGGTTATAATCTAGTTCTTGATTAATAGTAGTATTTTGTGTTTTGCTTTCTAACAAACCCTTCAATAATTGATCAACAGACAACAATGGTATCAAAAGATAATTGATCAATAAGAAGACTTGTACCACACGGTTTTGTTTCCTATGATAACTTTATAAAAATAAATATATCTTTCTTTTTTTTGTTGGATAAGAGTATGGATTATAAATATATCACATTCATCACTCAGTCCCAATAAGTTATGATTTCAAATTAATTTAGTTAACACCGTTAATATTTATTGGATTTCCTTATTTTATAGTTTGGATATCCGGATATGTAAAATGTGTAATGTTTCTTTAAAAAAGGCTGTAGGTATACTATAAGATTTTATACATTAAAACACATACTCAAATTTATGGTATATTATAATCAATTTTCAAAGATATTTTATAAGTATTAATTTATATGTTTTTATAGTTTTTTTTATTAACTCTAGTACAATATGGTTTATGTATTATATTAACTCTAATTACATATATATATATATATATATATATATATAAATTTTCTAAGCAAGAAAAAATAAAAAGATCACTAAGGAAAAGTTTATTTTCAATGCAACATTTCCATACAAAAAAATCATTTAAGATTTGTTTTTTTATGATAAAAATATAAAATCTTTCTCTCAATAACTTTTCTATCGGAGAGAGATATCTATTATCATTTCTCCAAATCGTTTTTATTTTAACAAGTCCAAATCGTTTTATCCACATCAGAAATGTATCAATCAATATTAGCTGGACCGGAAACTAATGACTTATTCTTTCAACTCTTTTGAGTCTAACACTTGCCGCGTTATTTCTTCAATTGCTATTGACTAACCTCTCTTTGACTTTACACAAATATATACACATGACATATGCACTTTCACGGATCTTCACCAAATTGATGAAGAAGAAGAAAAATAAAACAAAGTGTTCACACAAAAATGGCTAGAAATGGAGCTTTGATCCTTATTTTCTTCATCTCAGTCTCTCAGTTTGCTTCATTCTCAACTGCTAGGAACTTTCCAGGAGAAAGTCCAGCGGTAATCGATGGCGTCATCTTCTCTCGAGAGATCCCTGTCGTCTCCAAGACAGCGACGATGGTTGGGTGCGAAGGCGAGGATGATCACTTTACGGCGGAATATTCATCTTCTCCGGGAGTCTATATCACCGGAAAATACGGGTCTTTGGTGTTGAACGTTCTTCCAAAAGGGTCAGTTCCGGCATCTAGGCCCAAGAGAATTAACCACGTCAAAACTTAACAAGACTCATATCTTTCTCATCATCCAGACGACTAAAAGTCATGTATCACAAAATTAATATTTCCTATAGAAATTCAAATTCTTGATAAATTGTAAAAAAAAAAATATATTATATATATTCTATAGTATATTTTGGCCTTTAATTTGGGATCCCTCTTAATTAATTTTAAGGCTTTGTATCTCAATTATTGGTTTTAAACAATACTAGGGGTTATCCCGCGCTACGCGCGGGGTGTGTCCATAAAATATTTTCTTATATATGTATTTTTTTTTTCATACCGTTGTTTCTGAAAAAGTTTATAATATTTTTTTCGTTTACTAAGATTTGTTTTTTATTATTTATTTTTCATTGTAAGATTTTCACGTTTGTGAAATGTTATATTATTACATTCTCTTGTTTGAGATAACTTTTTTTCTATGATTATTTCTTAGATGGTCTATCTTTTTTAAAAAATGTTATTTGTAGGATTTGGGGTGTGCATTTTTTTTTTAAATCTTGTAGTTAGTATTTTCATCATTAGCATTTAAAAAAAATATTCAGAAAGTTATTAAATTGATATGAAAAGCTTTATTTTTTATATTGTTATCATTTTATTTGCATTTGTATATGTGGTCTACCATGTCATGTTCAATTGTAAAATAACATTTAATATTAAACTATAATATATGTGGAGATCATTTGCTTGTAGTTATTTTGCATGGTAAAAAACAATATTAATAATTTCCTGTCATTCAGGAGTTAATTCGATGCTCTCATATTATCAATGACTTTTTTTTATAACGCTGAATTCATGAAATAATAAAAAGATTCAAAAAAACGGAGAAGATAGTTTAGGGAACATCCCAGAGAAAATATAAATAAAATGATGCCAATACGTACCTTGTATTAAAAAAAATGATGTTAATACTTTCTCCGTATGGTATTTATGGTCTTGATCGTCTGATTAGGGGATCCCAATTACATCGTATATGGCATGATCATTTTTTGTATGTTAGCAAACTTGTAATGAAATATATATTTTCCCCTTTTACCAATTTTTCGTAGACTGTTTACAGAATCATCGAAGAAAAATCTTGTTACTGGAGTTGTATAAAGTTCTAATTTTTTTGCAGTAATTAAATATTTTGTCTTTTGGTAATTATTTTTCATAATTGTTTATTTAATTTTCATTGTTTATATACCTTTATATATTGTTGGGTTGATACTTGTGACCAGCATAAGTGAATGTTTCCGTTCTTTGATGCACATAATTTGTTGGAATTTTGCGGTATGTTCATCCCATATAGTATCCCATATAGATAGTTTGATAATTTTGTTCCTAGAAGAATTTTGTGACCAACATAAGTTAAATTTATGTCTTATTTTTGTAAAACAATTTATGAAATTAATTTTGTTGGTGTTACCTAGTTATCAATTTTTAAAAGCTACGCTCGAGTATGTTATTTATAATTTTCTTTGCTACTATGGTATTACGAAGATGGTTTCATGATAATATTTGTGACGTTATAAATCTAAAACAATTATATGTTTATCGAATATAAAAATAGATAAATGATAAGTTGATTTATTTAACTTTAAAATTTAATTTCTCTAAATTTTTGTAATTATGCATGTGAAATATTCAGCATAAGTACAGATTTTACTTTGAAGTTATCCGTTAATTAATTTGTCATCAACTATTTGAAAACAAATTCATTATAATAGTTGTATATATTTTTGCATATTATTTTTTCCCCAAAATTTTTTTGATTCATTGGCTTGTTGGTGTTAAGTATAGCTTAAAGTTGTATGTAGTATATTTATATAGATTTTCTTTTCATTGTATGTGTTACTAAAAATAAAAACGAAAATATATTTTCCATGGTACAACCGTAGATTACATTATTTAAAATTTAATCACACCGAAAAATCAATTTTTTTGCTTCAATAAAAAAATCTTGAAAATGTAAAATTTCTTATTTTGCTCATTTAATAACATGATGAACTCTCTAAAACTTACAAAATCAATTCTATTTAAGAATCCAGCATTCCCATCACTACTATAATCTGACTTTTACCTCAAGGTTGCCGTTTTAGTCTTAATTTCTCTCAAATCATTCATGTTACTCTCCCTTGCTCACCAATCTATGTTCCACATTATGCCCTCACCATCTCCGACACCAACAATTCCTCAATCTTTAGAAGCTCGTCATCCTTCGATGTGTGGACAAAATTCTTAGGAATTAATCATTCATTCTCCATACTTCCTTCGCAATCTGATCATTCGGGCCGCCTACTCCACGTCTGTTGTCGCCGTCTTTAGAAGCTCGTCATCCTTTAATGGTGCAAGTTTCTTCTTCGCAATCTGATCATTGACATTCTCCATCTGACTCTTATCATAAACATCTCCATTAACCCGAGATCGAGACACATCAAAAACAAAGGTAAGAAACCAAAATATTAATACTCACGATTGTGTGTGCAAAATATTTAAATAACTCAGACAAGAATCACTTCATCAAAAGCTTAACCCATAAACACAAACTCGTTTATGTCCCGAAACTGCGGTCTCCAGCGGCTCCAAGCCAAGGGTAAGAAACCAAAATATTAATACTCACGATTGTGTGTGCAAAATATTTAAATAACTCACACAAGAATCACTTCATCAAAAGCTTAACCCATAAACACAAACTCGTTTATGTCCCGAAACTGCGGTCTCCAGCGGCTCCAAGCCAAGGGATTATGAACCTAAATCATAATGAATGCATTAGCAAAGTGACGCCCTGACTTTCATATCACTACAAAGTGCATGAAAGTCAGCCTGACTTATTGTTTTTCATTGACTTCCGGATCGATAATTCCAGTACATACATGAAGCTTGAACTGTTGCAAACACTGACCAAACTAAAGGATATTAATCTTCCGCAGCCAACATTTCCCAAAAAACTGCCCCTATATATATGCTTACCACTTTGATTTCCTGAACAAACAAATCACATTCCTTCAGTAGATCCCTCGTCGCAATTATGGTACTGCCTAAAATACAAATAAAGCCATGTTATGAAGCGTAGATAAACCAAATTGCTACCAAACTGAGGATGCGAGTTCCGCAAGAGCAAGACCATATCTTAATATCGGAACAACCTACAGAGAGACAAAAACCAAGAATAAGAAATGTACACTTGTTGGATTGAGAAGAAAATATAGAAAATGGGTAAGAGTTTTGGGGATAGACAAACCGATATAAACTTTTTAGGATCAATGAATTCAACAGAAGCTACACCCTTTGGAAACATTATTTCTCCAATAAGAAAAAACCGGTCAGAACGAATTAAAGAAATATAAAAAAAAAAGATGTGAAATTTTGTATAAAACCGTTGACACCCCAGCCACTCTTGTGCTGATTCGTACATCAATAGTCTCCCTAATTCAACTATTGCATTCACTAAGATAATTGAAAAGAAACTCATATTAAAAAGAGCAACACATACTGCAGGGAAATGAATTCCTGTCTCTGAATACTCATTTTCAAACGTAATTTAGCAGGTTACAAAACCTAACAGCTCACGATTGTTAACAAAATGTAGAGATTAGGAACCAAGGATTCCGAAAACCAATAATTTTGGCCGTAGATACTAACAATGGTTAATCTCCAGAAAAATGTTCATCAAAATCTTATCTACTCCCTGGAAATAGGACAAGGAGTTTGCTCATTTCTGAGGACCTGAAACCAGAATCAATTAATCTCTTTCACTTTCAAATACACAGAGAACTCCAAAATCTATGATTAATCCGAATCAATTTACCCAAATTTTAAAACAAAATCTCCAGATTCAATGGACTTTCAAATGGATAATTAAAGATAGATTCGCAATTGCCAGGAAAAAATGCTATAAAAGAGTAGCGAAGCTCTACGCTTTTGTTTAACCCAATTTCAAAGTAAAGAAACTGAGGAGAATCTTAGAAAGCTAGAAGAAGAAGAAGAAGAGGGTATGAAATTGGGGAAACGAACCAGGTAAATCCCAGGGCTCAAAGTTGTAAATGTCAACCTCTTGTCTAATCTCGACGGACCTCTCCAAGCCATCCATCTTCCGTTTCAAGTAATAAGAAATCAGCTCGATGTCCGTCGGCGAGAATTTGAACCCAGGAAACGCCGTGGAAACCGCCATCGACACCGCCATATACCTAGAAACCTCTGCCCCCGCCTCAGTTGACATATATGTAAGGATTAATCGCTACAGCAGCTGGCGAGAGAAGCTCGAGAAGGAGTTTATTTTTTTTGGGAAATTAAAAGAGTCACATACTAAACAAAATAAAATTTCTTGCGAGTTGTTGCATAACGTTTTTGGGAGGAGGAGAAGAGACGCTCTGTGTAATTTTTTTGTAACTGTTTGCAAAAACATATAGCTGATGTGGCAGCTTCTGAGGGCAAATTGTTTTGGCTAAGGTTGATAGCTCAAGGAGCTTCAAATAGCTAGCTGCTTTTATATAGTATAAATTAAAATCTGAAAAATTATAAGAAATGTCGGGTGTTATATTATTATGAGTTGCGTCTTTTTATATTGTAAGATTGTGTAGTATTTTTGCGAATAAACGAATAACTGTTCTCTCTAAGCTTTTTTCCCCCTTGACCTTTTGCACTAAAAGAGAATATTATGTGAATAAATTAAAATGCCGTTTTTCCAACTAAATTAATCGTTTCATTGTCTTTCTTATAAGATCAATAAGGCTCATGAGAAGCAGAGTCTTTGTCTCAGACACAATCGATCACTGACTCTTCTTGTGTAATCTATTAATTTCTTTTGATACAATATCTAGAATTGTCCTCCTTCAAAAGTTTGACCGAACTGCAAATCCTGAGGCACAACATCGTAGCTCACAACAGACCGACCATCACTAGCAGTGACTTGAAAGGAGAGGCTTTGACCTCTGAGGTAAGTGTTGCTTTGCCAATTCTGTCCCCAGTTTCTGGACATGGAATCGATTGCCACACTGACCAGTCTTTGAGCCTTTCAAAGAGACGGCTCTAACATCTCCAGCACCACCCACGTTTGTGATTAGCACGAGGTCGAAGTACGAATTCCCGTTTATCGTAAACCTTATCCCTCCAGGTTTCTCACATGGAACCCTGTCATTAACACAGGACAAAATTACTTATTAAGTGAAGATGGTTCTTATGAAAAATGCCTCTACTTTTGCGCTAGGGTGGACATTTTAACACAGGACAAATATATATATATATATATTTTATCACATACATTAATGGTGAGAGCTAAACTAGGCAGAAGAAAGGGAAGGAGAAAGATTAATTAGAGGCAAAAAGCGTTTATAACTTTATATAGAGGAGAAAGCCAACGCGGTTTTCTTTCTTTTTCTTTTTGGTAACTTATTTGATTGCTTCTTATTTTTCTTTTGAATTTAAAAAATGTTTCTCTTTTTGATTTTTTCATATAAATTTCTTCAAATATACTCCTAATTTAATTAGTACTAGAATTTAACCCACACTAATTATAGCGTAGAGTAATTTTTTTATAAGAAACTGTTTTAAATTTTAAGAAAATTATTTTTATCTGAATTTTATAATATGGTTAATTAATGATTATAGATAAAGCTGTCAATTTGTAATAATGTATTTATTTAACCCGTTTTGCAGTGATCTAATATATTATTCGGGTTAATCCGCAAAAACTTATAATCTTGAAAACATAACTCTAATATGCACCGTTAAATGACTATAGTTTTTTGTGGTTAGTCTATGAACTCTTTATAAAAATAGTTTTCTTGTGTCTAACTTTTTATAAAATTAGTAAAATATTTTTCGACTTTTGTTTTGATANTCGTAATGGCAGTTTCGTAATTACGTTTTTCCTAACAAACGAAAATAAGGGTAAAATGGGCCAAAAACAGACTTTTTGCTTCTCAGTTATTATGTGTTATTTTAGTCCTTAGCCAATTTATAAGTGTCATTCTAGTTTTTTTGCCTTTAAGAAATGCTTCTCTTTTTGTTTTTTTCATATAAATTCCTTTAAATATACTCCTAATTTAATTAGTATTTTATATATATAGACAATTCCGTTACGTGTTCAAATTGAATAGAAATTTTCTTTGCTTCAACCGGAACTAAACGCTGCACTTTTTTTTACTATAAAAAATCGCTTTATCATCTATTTTTCAAATATATATAAATTTTATCTAAAAAAATAATATAAGATGCAAAAATTATAATTTTAAAACATCTACCTTTGGTGTGCCGAAATAAATATCTACCTTTGAATTCATCGGTTCGTCGTTGGCTCGCTGCCATCATATATTATTTTAAAAAATGTATATGGGAATTTTTTTTGTATTCTAAATGCTTAATCGTTCAACCTATCTTTTAAAAACTGTTGCAACAAGTAACAACAGAATTACACCATAAAATAATCGACGATTGTTTAGCGATAATTAATTTAGAATTACACCACTTCATTTGATAGTTTTCTAAGTATAGGAATCGATAATTGTACACAAAAATCCAAAGGCTTACGCGATCTGTTACTCGATCCAAGGTATGTGTGTGGTGGTGTAAAATGTAAATGTACTAAATACAGCTATTGATTTACGGGACGACCAACTTTGAACAAAAGAAACATGTGATGATTGATGAGAGACCAACACAAAAAGTTAAGACGATGAGCTGTCACCTTCTCATTTTCTATTATTCTTGATTAGTAGTAGTATTTTGTGTTTTGTTTTCGAACAAACCCTTCAATAATTGATCAACAATGCTATCAAAAGATAATTGATCAATAAGAAGACTTGTACCACACGGTTTTGTTTCCTATGATAACTTTATAAATATAACTAGGGTGTAATCCGCGCTACGCGCGGTCGTTGTATATAATTTTTCTAAACAGTTTTTATTGTCTGTTATTTTATTTTTTGAATCTGATTGTTAATTGAATTGTCTCTATCAGCTTAAAATATGTGTATTTTTTTATTTTTTGGTTTATTTTCTTAATTTTTTAAATTTATGATTTTATATGTATTTGTTTAGTGGATAGTACACATTTTCACTTATTTTTTTTTCTTTGTTAGTCAATTTCATGCAATTAGTTGAGTTTTTTAAAGGGAAGATTTTCACAATTTAAAGTTTTATTTGCATAATTTTTGTTTTTTCTTTTGTTTCATCTAAAACCTATTTGTTGAAGCCCTTGTAGAATACATTTCTTTTTAATATTAAGAATTAAGGAATTTGGGCTATTTTGTTGAAGCCCTTGTAGATAATTTTCTGTTTTTTTTTAAATATGTTGGATGTACAGATACTATGCGCGAACGTGGTCCACATTTTTTTTTAATTTTGTTTTCATTGTGTAATAGTATTTTATTTTCTTGATTTTGGAGTTAATTGAACTGTTTCTAACAATTTAATATTTGGTGGTTTCTTATTTTATTTTATTTTCCATTTTTATATTATTTTTAATCGTGTTTTTTTAACATCATTCTTTTTAATAGTGTTTCATGTTGAATTCTAATTGGACATGTCAAGCGGATCAAACTTGCCCCGCTAGATCCGCCCAGCGCGGGTTAAATTTTTTGTTCGACCCGCCCCGCTAAACTCATTAACACAAATTTCTCGATCTGCACCTGTCCCGCTTGAATTCGCGGGTACCCGCGGGTAACCCGCAAATATATAGATAATAATAATAAAAACTTAAAATTTTTCGACTCGCACCCGACCGATGGCGGGTTAAACGGGGCGAGACCTGCGGATAATGACTCAAATTGACAGCACCGATTTATGTATATTTTGAAATTTTTGTTTTATGTTTGGGATTTTTTGGGATCTTTTGTTTTATGTGTGTGTTTTTTTTTTGTTTTAATGTTTGTTACGTAGGTGGAGGGTGAGGTGACATCATGAGAAGAGAGCAAAGCTAACTTTATATAGATAGAATAGAGAAATTGTAACATCTACTAATATTTAACATCAAAATTAACTCCCTTTTTTACCACTATTCACATATACTATTTACAATAAAAAGACTACCTTATCCATAACTTTTCTAAGAAGAAGAAGAAGAAGATAACTAGATTAACACGATAATTTATGATACGATAACTGGATTAACTTAACAATTTCATAAAAATGAACATGGTAATTGGTTTAACATGACAATGTTAACTGGTTTAACATGACAATGTTAACGATGCTAACATATGTGTTTTCTGGTAATAAACAATGATCGTTGAGTTTTGATGAATAGTATCACCGGCCGTTTGATGAACAGTGTTGCTGGATTTTTTTATCAGAAAATAAGTTTCAAACCAATAACAATTCTGTAATTATTAAAAAGTCCAAAGAATA
The DNA here is from genome assembly GCA_002933935.1 of Eutrema yunnanense. Taxonomy (NCBI): domain Eukaryota; kingdom Viridiplantae; phylum Streptophyta; class Magnoliopsida; order Brassicales; family Brassicaceae; genus Eutrema; species Eutrema yunnanense. Next base: position 345,658 of record PKML01037773.1, read on the forward strand.
TTTTAGGTTTAATCAATTTTTCTCTTTCTTATTTACTTAATTTCCAAAAAGTTACTACTACTCACCTAATTTATATACACTCAATTAACCCATATAAATGTATATTTCTTTCTTTTTTGAGAAAGACTATGGATTATAAATATATCACATTCATCACTCAGTCCCAATAAGTTATGATTTTTACTTTATTGTCTTCAAATTAATTTAGTTAAGCACCGTTAATATTTATTGGATTTCCTTATTTTATAGTTTGGATATCCGGATATGTAAAATGTGTAATGTTTCTTTAAAAAAGGCTGTAGGTATACTATAAGATTTTATACATTAAAACATATACTCAAATTTATGGTATATTATAATCAATTTTTTATAAATATTAATTTATATTAATTTATAGTTTTTTTTACATTTTATACTAATTTTTATTTATTTCCTTTTTTGTAAAACAATTATGATGCGGATATCTGAAATCTAGATATATTAACGTTATGGATTCAGATTCAAATAGTTGTAATTTAGATCCAAAAAAAATAAAAAAAATCAAGATACTCGATCTGTTTTCACCGCTAATATGAAGCTACAACTCTTTTTGTGTGTGTGTGACACCATCACCATGTAGTAATAGCTACAACTTATCCTATATCATTTCGAAGTTTTTGGTGACAAGTGACACGAAGTAATACTATTTATCATCATTGTTATCATAACTCGCAAGTACACGTGTATGTGTGATTACGTTTCTCGAAAATGACCATTGTGTCCCTTTCGCGTCAATGATTTTCATAATTTTCGTTTATTTCCTGTGAAGTGTGAACGGTGGCGACTTATGTAACTTCGACGTGATTGATGAAAAGGAACGTATGAGGTTGAAGTGAACTAAGAGCATCATTATCGGTGATCCTTACACACAGGGATCATCCGGAATTTTTTTTTTTTTTAAATTAATTTTTTAATATCGCGACCAATCAGAAAGCGACACATCATCACAAATCGGATGACACGGCGCGCGCGGGTGTCACCGCAGAGACACACAGACACCCGGTTCTTCCACGTGTCGCTTTCTCATTTGTCCAAAAAAAAAAAAAAATTTAAAAAAATCGGATGACCCCGTGTGTAGGGGTCATCGATAATCATGCTCTAACAACAACATGCTTCCTAAACCAAATAAGCTACAAAAGTCATGCAAAATAATATTCCCTCTGTTTTAAATTAAGTGGTGTTTTAATAGTATGCACACAAATTAAAGAAACAATTAATTTTTGTTTTTTTCTATACTAAAACCTTATTATTATTCATCTGAACCAATGAACAAATAGTCTATAAAATGTAATTGGTCAAAAATAATAAAAAATCATTTACTTTTGCACTTAATTGTGAAAAAAAAAAAACTCTCTAAAACATCAGTTAATTCAGTACGGAAGGAGTATATTTTAGATTAGACTAGAGAATAACCATGAAAATACATTTTAGACTAGAAAAAATGTATCGCATTGCTGGCGCAGGCGCAGCAGTGATCAGGACATAAGAAAAGAGAATTACACCCGTTTGACCTTAATGCACATGAATTCGATTTTTGACTGTGAAATAAAAAAAAAATTGGTTCAAAAAAAAAAAAAAAAAAAAAAGTGGGTCCAGGCAAATGCACTGGTTGCACCCCTCAGAACCGCCACTGGATTTCCGGTGATAATCTAAAATATTATACACCGTATTGTTTCTAGAAGAACATATAAACCTAAAATTGAATTTTTTTTTATCCCAAATTCTATTAATAAATTATCGTCTAATAACAAAATCACTCAATGATCGTTTTATCTTCCATTGTGATTCAGCGTAGACATAATATTTTGATTTATTTATAATCCATCCAATTCCTTTGTGATGCATTGCAGGCGGGAGAACGGCATATTAGTCCATGAACTCTAGTCAAGTGTGACGATATATATCTGAACTATGAGACCGAAAAAAATAAATCTTAACTCATATATTTTTAAAAATTTGTATATCCAAACTACTAAATTGTGGTCAATACTTATATTGACTAAACATGTGTTAGTCAAACCGTTGACAACAATACATGTTTTTCAAACAAACGGTTGCTAAAAATTGGTCATCCAACTATTCGAAAAATTAATTGTTGTCAACGTTTCTACTAATATATGTCGCTTGATTAGTTACAAACTTACAATGTTGATGTTGATTTTATCTTTTGATTTCCTTTGGATTTGTAATGCACGTATATGTTGATGTTGGTCGCTTATCATTTTAATTGAAAAACTGATACATCATATCACATTTTTTTAATAAGAAAATTGCCACATCACATAAAGATAAGAATATTTTTTTTAAAAAAATCAACCGATCTGAGGAATGTTGAAAACATTACCGTTGTAATCTAAATAGAGATAGACTCTGTTGCAGCAAAAGTCTTGAAATGCAATTCTTCCCTCTTTCGATCGTCTTTTTCACCATTTCTCCATTTTTGCCTCTCAATTCTTTCCACAAAAACTTTGCTCCTGAATAAGTAATCGTTTTAACATAATAATTGATTAAAAAGAGAGTTTTTATTTTGAAAAATAAAAAAGATTTTTCAAGTATACCGTGAGCGCAACATACTGGATTGGCGAAAGAGGCACTCACACATGGAGGATAAGGAGGCCAATGAGACATCTCTTCTTAATTTACTCCCTCTGTTATTAAGTGATGTTTTAGCATTGTGCATACAAATTAAGAAAGCTTATATAATACTCCCTCCGTTTCATATTAGTTGTTGTTTTAGAGTTTCAATTTTGTTTCATATTAGTTGTCGTTTTAGAATTTTAATACAAATGTTTGATAATATTTACAATTTTATCTATACTCTTTTAGCTTATTAATTAGTGTAATCATAATATATAATACATTAATGAGAGATAAAATAAAAAATTGAATTGTTTTATTAATCGACGTAAAACAATTTAGAACGACAACTAATATAATATGAAATGGAAGGAGTACCATTTTTAACATCACTTAATTAAGAAAGGATGAAATATCTCTTACGTTAAACTACTTGATTGCTTCTTTATTTTACTTGAAATCTGACTATAACTGTCCTCTTTAAATATGCTATAGTAATGTGCTTTTCTAGGGAAACAAAATAAATTGTACTTTAAATATGAAAAGCTAGTATTATCTCTAACGTTGACCACATTATACCTCTCATTTGTATATTAATCACACACATACATATATAGAAAATTAAAAGATTGACTAGTGCCATTTTGTTGTATTTCTACAAAGTCTATATGCTTTCATTGATGTATTGTTGTTGAATGCGTACAGTCTTCATATTACTTAAGTTTGTTTCTCTTACACTTTACAACTCACGCAGCCCATACAAAACCACTTGAATCCTAGTGGCAATATACGGTGATGGTTTTAATAAAAATCAATAGGTTCCAAGTTCCTATTACGTTAGTGGGACATATCTTATATCAAATATTAACTGTTTTCTTAACATTTAAACCAAAAAAAAAAATATTAACCGTTCTAATCTCAGATATATTCATTGTGGTGGAATTAAAATCGGGGACATTATAGTTTATTTTTAATAGAGGTTACATATTTGGTACTTTAAACAGAAAATTTTGATAGTTTTTTTTTACAGGTGTTTAAAGTAAACACTCTTTCTTCTCTAAACAATCTACTCTTCCTATAATCTCATAGACGCATAAAAGTAGTAACAAATTATTGTTTCTAAGTGATAAAATAATGATTAAATATGCTATGGGATCATGTTTGAGTGAGCAGATGAATATAATGGGCCGAAAAGAGGATAAATTCACAATCTGACGCAAATTCGTTGGGGGTGCATGAGGCGAAACCCTCTACAGTACGGTTTTTTATTGGGATTAAAAAAAAATTCCTTTACTAATTAGGATTAAGAATCGGGGTTTTGGGACTTATAAGAGTTTGTAATTAATCATTCATTCACACATTAATAAAGAGACCCGTTGCCTCAATACTTTTTCTCTCTAAGATTTACGTTTTTTTTCTAATTCGATTCGACCTAAATTCTCAACAGAAATTATAAGATGAATCCAGATGTTTTAGGTTTATTTATAACTTAAGGTGTTGTGGCTGCAGTGATTCTTAGCATGTGTCTGCTCTATTGTTTGCACTGAACCAAAGAAGGATAAAAATCTGACCGGTTCCGTTGACTTGGAAAAGGGTCAAACGGCCACACACAATGTTTCAGGTTTGATGGTTTCGACAGCTGATGTTGCTGGAACTGGTCACCACCACCACCATCATCATCATCATCATCATCATCATCATCATCATCATCATCATCATCATCATGGTCACATCGCCTCTTCTGGTGGCCGTCATCATCACAATTTTCAGTGTTATAAGTATAAATTGCTTTCGCGCGTGTGGATTTATTTTTCAGTTAGGGTATTGTATCTAAGGATTATTTATTATTTATTTTTAAATGTACGGATAATTTATAAACAAAAACTAATCACAATCTGCCAAAAAATACATTCTATCGATCTTTTTCGTAATCGATAGAATCTGCAAACCAAAAATTGCGTAATGAAGTGAAATCTGCAAACCAAAAATGACGAATAAATTACAGAATGAACTTTATGGAAAATTTGTGTGATTGGATTTTTTTTTTTTTTAATGGCAGAATATATTACATACTGATGATATAGATATTGTTATACTATTCATTTGACAATATAAACATATATTGTCTTATGGATTTGCTTAGATTATATATTTACAGCTTTCAATATTCAATTTTTTTCCGTCTTTTTCCTTTTCTTTCATATATTCAATTTTCAAACTATTTGATTACATACATTGATACATATATAATATAAGAGATTTAAAATTAAAAGGTAAAAAAAAGTGGGCAAATTGTTTTGATTTCTATTTGGATGATTTCTATTTGGAGAACTACACATATCTTCTTTGTGTCGATACGATACAACTCAATAATTTAAACGTCGAGAGAGGTTCTCAACACTAAAGACGATTGATCCTGTTAGTAGGCTTCTTTACGTACTCTAACAACAACAAAATAATCAAGAAAATAAACATCGATTCGTTCATTTTACATCAAAATAGAGTGGTTTGGCGACCGATTCTTCTCGGCAACCCAAAATTTTGATAAGATCGGATTTCACCATTAATTGTAGCCGTCACAATCACCATCCCCCAAGCCGTCGGCTGTATGGTTTGTGGACCGTGGCCTCCGCTATCGAACCACGACCACGAGGATAACCTAGTCGACGTGTTTATCGACGGAGATTCCCCAAACCTCGATGAATGCTGCTCTGAACCGTTCATGCTCGACCCATTAAACGACTCGCTGCTTCCTATCTCCGGTCCCAACTCTTCCTCCGGTTGTTGCTGTGGACTCTGCGTAGCGGTTTTCTTAGGTATAGTAGGTAATCCCGGTTTCTTATTGCGGTTAGATGTAGTTGGTGCCGCCGACGTTTCTTCTTTTGTTGGTGAGCCTGTCGCGGATGCAGGCTGGCTCGAATTGGATATGCGTTTTGAGTGGCGTTTAGAGTGAATCTTAACCGGTGGTGGTTCGCCTCTAACATGACCGTGCTAAGGGACAGCGGCTGAGACATTTTTGCATTGAAAATGTTCGTGTGATTGTGTCTTGACTGCTGATCTTTTGCCTGTGTCGGATGATGTTCGATGACTGTCGCTTTTCCACAGGTAAACCTGAGAGTCTTCGCTCGCACAGATTATGTATGTAAACGTATTAATAGTAAAGTAATGAAAACCTTTCAATAAGTAAACATATATATGAATAATAAAAGCCTAAGTCAATAAAACTGAGAGAAACTATATATTTTACTTATAACTTATAAGGTTTCCTCCAAATTCTATCATGGTATCAGAGCATTAACTTAACTACTAAAGGGTTTTTGTTTCGATCTTGGCTGCTTACTGCTATCCCGATCTATCCTTTAATATTCTACTTCTTTCTCTTTGACCTCTTTCTACGATTTCTTCCTTTTATTATCTTCTCTTCTTTTTTTTTCTTTTTTTTTTTCCATTTCTTCTAGTTACGTATTGATCTCTTAAAAAAAAAACTTTTGGTAACTATTGGCAATTATGATATGGATTATGAGCATGAACCTGGTAGTTTTCGCTCTCCGAGATCTCCTAACAGAAACTTAACACGTTATTTGTCTACAGAAAAACCTCCGCAAGAAAGTATATATACACATATTAGCGGGGATAAGTATTAAGATGGAGACTTGAGTAATAATTAATCATTATAGCTATTGCAGCTTGTGTTGGTGTTTTGACATTTTTTGTAGCCTTGGCAGGCGGGGTCAAAGGTGGGGGTAGTGATGACGGAGGAGGCGGAGGGGGAGCTGGAGGAGGAGGAGATGGAGGTTTAAGAGGTATTGGTTATACTGGGAGTCATGGAGGGACGTTGAGGAATAGTGGTCGCGGAGGTGGCGGCTGGTTTGGTGGTGGTTTGGTGGAGGTTTTGGTGGTGGCGATGGTGGTGGCGGCGGTGGTGGTGGTGATGGATATGGCGGCGGAGGAGGTTGCTGAGCTTCGGTGTTTCATATCATTTTTAGAAAAAGTTAATGTTTGTAAAATTCATGAAAAAACCTTTTAAAACAAATACAAGTTGAATACTCTTTTATTGCTGCATATATATAATAATATATGAGGTATATTAATTGTCAAATGCGAAGGTCGGTGTGGATACTGGATACATGCATGTGTTTACTTATTACTATGTGTTTGCATGAAAATTTAGGTTAAATGCGGATGTTAAGATCCAGTACTCGTTTAGGTATAAAGCAAATTAAATATTTATAAAAGCACTGAAACAAATTAAATATTCGTCATAAAAATAATTTTACAAGCAAGTAACCCAAACTAAAAAAACTACTATTTCATAACAACTCACGTCGTGACGTCGGACGAGCTCATATAATTAATGCCTAAACACACTAAACGGCTCAAGACATTTATTTTGTTTGTCAATTCCCTCAATTATAAAACAATATCACTACAAAAATAGTCCGCATGATGCGTTTTTTCTAACCGCACTGCACTAAAATCGCACCGCACCTCCTAAACTGCTGTTCTGCACCGCTCAAACCGATGTCACCATACGAAGCCTTAAAGTTCTTCTTTCTTCAGCTTTACAAGTTAGCTTTATAAGTTTTCAGATCACAAAAGCAGAAAGCTTGTACGGTTAACCACAGTAAACTTCTTACTGTGGTCAAGTTTTATTGGGGTTTTATGCTTGGAGCGGGCATAAAACAAGTCAATATCCAATATCCAAGAAGAAAAACAAGTCAAAAACCCAACGGCGAAAGGTTTTTTCCCTATTTTGTTTTTTTTTCCCGTCAGTGCCTAGTTATTTTTTTTGAAGATTTGCATTTGAAAAATGTGTAGTTTTTTCATTTCGCCGGTTAGTTTGTGTTATCTTGTTTCCATGAAACCCTTTTTTTTTGGAAAGAAATTTTTCCCGTCGGTTTATGTCGTTTCCTGTTCTGTTGATGATGTTTTAGTGTTGTTTTTTTTGGTATTTTAACACACAATTTTTTTTAACCATTATCCAATATCCAAGAAGGAAAACAAGTCAAAAAACCAGCCGGCGGAAGGTTTTTTCCCTTTTTTGTTTTTTTTTCCCGTCAGTGCCTAGTTATTTTTGTTGAAGATTTGCATTTGCAAAAATGTGTAGTTTTTTCATTTCGCCGGTTAGTTTGTGTTATCCTGTTTCCATGAAACCTTTTTTTTTTTGGAAAGAAATCTTTCTCGTTCGGTTGATGTTGTTTCCCGTTCTGTTGATGATGTTTTAGTGTTGTTGTTTTTGGTATTTTAACACACACAATTTTTTTTTACCATTATCCAATATCTAAGAAGGAAAACAGGTCAAAAACCCAGCCGGCTAAATGTTTTTTCCCCGTCAGTGCCTAGTTATAGTTTAAGAGTTTAAGAGTTTACGAGTTTGATATAGATCTTGTTATACTATCATTTGTAAAATTACAGCTTCAATATTCAATTTTTTTCGTCTTTTTCCTTTTCTTTCGTGTATTCAATTTTCAAACTATTTGATTACATATACATTGATACATAATATAAGAAATTTAAAATTTAAATGTAAGAAAAAAGTGGGCAAATTGTTTTGGTTTCTATTTGGAGAACTACACATATCTTCTTTGTGTCGATACGATACAACTCAATAATTTAAACGTCGAGAAAGGTTCTCAACACTAACGACGGTTGTTTCTGTTAGTAGGCTTCTTTACGTACTATACAAGCAACAACAACAAAAATAATCTAAGAAAATAAACATCGATTTGTTCCTTTTACATCAAAACAGAGTGGTTTGGCGACCGATTCTTCTCGGTAACCCAAAATTTTGATAAGATCGGATTTCACCATTAATTGTAGCCGTCACAATCACCATCCCCCAAGCCGTCGGCTGTATGATTTGTGGACCGTGGCCTCCGCTATCGAACCACGACCACGAGGATAACCTAGACGACGTGTTTATCGACGGAGATTCCCCAAACCTCGATGAATGCTGCTCCGAACCGTTCATGCTCGACCCAAACGACTCGCTGCTTCCTATCTCCGGTCCCAACTCTTCCTCCGGTTGTTGCTGTGGACTCTGCGTAGCGGTTTTCTTAGGTATAGGAGGTAATCCCGGTTTCTTATTGCGGTTAGATGTAGTTGGTGCCGCCGACGTTTCTTCTTTTGTTGGTGAGCCTGTCGCGGATGCAGGCTGGCTCGAAGTGGATATGCGTTTTGAGTGGCGTTTAGAGTGAATCTGAACCGGTGGTGGTTCGCCTCTAACATGACCGTGCCAAGGGACGGCGGCTGAGACATTTTTGCATTGAAAATGTTCGTGTGATTGTGTCTTGACTGCTGATCTTTTGCCTGTGTCGGATGATGTTCGATGACTGTCGCTTTTCCACAGGTAAACCTGAGAGTCTTCGCTCGCACAGATTATGTATTTCCCGTCTTGGCTGTACGAAGCCGAGATTTGGCTGCATGTGTTTGTAAAGCCTGTCAACAAAAGGGGGCATTTTTGTTTTGTTTTTGTTTTTGTTAGCTTTCTGCAAAGATCAATTAAACGGGTTGTCTGTATTCCTGTGCTTGTCGAGATTTTTTACCTTTGAACTTGTGAATAACTTCGGAACCGTCTAAAATTCTAATCCGTGAATCAGCTGATGTGACAAGAACTTCAGATGGATTCACCGGGGAGAACTAGCATGTATGAACTTACTTACATCAAATGGTGTTTACTCAAGTCTTAACGGCTAATGTTGGTTTTCAAAGAGACGTACCTGAAAACTGGTGATCTTCTTTTTCGCGTGCGATTTCTTATGGCTCTGGACATCAGTCTGATTAGTTTGATTCAGCTTACAATCTGTTCTACACAAGAAAAAACGCGTAGCAGTGAAAAAGAGTATTCAACTGGGAAATGATGTTTGAATCAGAAAGAGCTCGGGAAGAACCTTCTGTATCGTAAGCACGGCACATTCCTTTATGTGACCCAATAAGCGCACCCTTCAATCAAGAAACCCGAAATTCCATCATTAAAAAACCCGTATCGGATTGGATTTTTGTAGACTTCTGCAAGAAACAGAGTGATACCTGACCGTCTGGAGTGTAGCAAGCAGCAGTGACCATTTCATGAAGATCACTCCATTCCACGACATGTCGATCTTGTATGCTCCATATCCTTATCTTAGCGTCAAGTGACCCACTTATGAAATAATTTTCATCCACTGGGTTGAACTGAATACATGTAACTGTTGAATCAAAGGGACATTTGTCAAAAGGGAATGCAGCATACTAGTTTAGATGTTGAAAAAAACGGATGAACAGATGTGTCTCACCGTAGTCATTGTGGGCAAACATTTTGAGACATGTTCTGGTTTCTAGATCCCATAACCTGACTGTTTTGTCCATGGAAGACGAAAGGAGAAGCTGAGATTTGGACCATGACAAATCCAAAATCTGATCCAAATGACCTTTTAAAGAGCAAACAGGTTTCTCTGAAAAGGAGAAGACGGTTTCAGGAACATGTACGTATTCAGGAATATGATTGCTTCTTCTTCCCGATGAGCCTTTTCCCTTCTTTTTCTTTTCTACCATTGTTATCTCATTCCCAGCAAATGATCTTTCCACAGAGTCACAAAGTGAGGGATGAATCGGAGTGAGACTCCCTTCATTCATTGACATTAGTTCACATTCTTGCACTTCCCATACATGAATGACTTTATCCTGTCCTCCGCTCGCAAGATAATGAGCATCTGGACTAAACTTGATAGTCCAGACCGCACCCTCGTGAGCTTGGATCTCTTGACACATATGCAAAGCGCTCAATTCCTTGTAAGACTTCCCTGTTGGCCTCACTTTCACCCACTGATTAGCTTTGCCATGTTTATGATCTTTCGCCTTCTTAGGACTGTCGGTGCTTCCATCGCTTCCATCTTTATCTGCAGCCCTTAAACTCATAGAATGAGCAACACCTTTTATGTTCTTCAGCAATGCAGCTCCTCTTCTCTTGCTCAGCCTCACGCTCTTTGACAGATAAGAATTGAATTTCCGAAGATCCATAAAGGGTTCGTAGTCAATCCTGTTCACATTCTCTCTACGCATAAGCTCTTTAACCACAGGTGAATATCCAACGCATTTCTCAAATTCCTCCAAAGTTAACTGCTTTCCCGTCTGCATATCACTAAGCCTATTCCACATTCCATCTTCATCATACTCATTCACTATAAATTCCTTTCCTGTGTCAAGATTCTTAATTAAGAAAAACGCACCGAGCCTGGCTTTCGACGACATACCCGATGTCAATGCGTCTGAGCCACCACGAGAGGCCCTTCCATTTCGACAAACCGCAGGGGATTGTCTGATTGGGGTTTGGTACTGGCAAATTCTGGTCCGCGTAACCCCGATTGTCGAAAAGGTTCTGGTGAGACGCTGCTTCGAGATTTTCCCGAGAAGCTCTTCATTCCTCCGTTTCTCTATCAAAAATCTCTCGATGTCTGATTCCGATCTCGACCGAGCGAACATAACCGGGACCAGAGCAGCGTGGTCGTTATCGTGAGGCTCCGCTTCACCGGGAACATCATCTTCAGCCTCCACTTCGCCGTTCTTCTTCTTCTTCTTCTTCTTACTATCTTCGCCATTGGTAGCAATGGACGCGTTAGAGACCACGCGGCGAATCGAGACAGCGCCGTGCATATCTCTATAGCTGACGAGCCCCATCCCGTGGAGGAGACGACGACGGCGCTCGGAGATCGAGCCAGGAGCCGTCATCCAGATATCGTAATCAGGCGACATAGCCGGCGTACGGAAGTTCCTGGAGGCGTTGGAAACGGAGGTTAAGGAAGAGACGGCGGAGGAAAACGAGATTCGGCAGTCGTCGAAATCGTCGTCCTCGTCGGAAGAAGAGCCCGCCATGTCGAAAGTAAAAGCGGAAGAGAGACGATCATGAGTTTCGAAGAACCTATCGTCGTCGTCTTCGAAATCCCCCAATCCTGCCCAGTTCATCGTCATCGTCCTCTTCCGATCCAACATGTTTCCCCCATTCTCCATATCCTCCACGGATCCACAGTCTCGCGAAAGCTAATTGAAATCGCATACGAAATTGAACAGAAAAAATTCAAAAATTTGAGCCTCTCTCGCCGGTGATTTTGTCAGGGAGAAAGACGAGATGATGATCGATCATTATTCAGCACCGTTATGGAAGAATGGGCAAATTGGGAATTATGGGGGAAAAGTGTCAAGACGTGTTTCTCTTTGTAAGACATCTCGTCACGTTCTTTTTTTTTTAATCTCAAATTATTAAATTTTAATTTGAAAACAAAACACGATTCAACCAAAAGATCGTGGAAGCATGTTTTTGCCTTTTCTGATTAAGCCCTCTCGTCATAATTCAAAGCCTAATCTATGTTTAGGTTCGCTATCTATTTTATCACAAGATTTAAAATTTTATTTTAACAATTTTTTTATACGAATTCTGTGATTAAAAAAAAACAAGATTCTAATTTTATTTTACGTTTGGTTCGACTTTTTTGGGGTTTAAATGTTAAGATTTTATAACTTTCCAAAAACGTTTACAAGCTATGCTAAAAGCCTAAAACAAAAACTCAATATCAAGAGGAACAAAAGACATTCAACTTATAGCAATTACAAGGGATAAGAGATGAAATTGAAGTAAGCTTGAAGGGGAGACGGTGAGGAGAGGTATGGTGCCGGGAAGGACAATACAAGTTCTCACTGTGCTAACAATGGCAAGACGGATGACTTGTTGTGTAGAGATGGTGGCGGTAGTGAAGATCCTGGAGTTTTGTTCCTAGAGCAATTGACCAAAATATTCTACTTTTAATTTTTTGTTCCAAATTTAGTATCATTAGTTGAAAATGACAATAATAACACGAATTTTGATAATAATAGCACAAGTTTAATATTGAAATGACCTAAAACTGGTTTATAATAGGGAAAAATTAAACCCTAAATTAGAAATAGTGAATCCATACATAATTTTTAATTTTATTTTAAATTTATTTTGGATAAACAAGTATTTTACATAATTATTTGTGCTATTTTGAGAAATTTTAAATTTAGAGTTCTAGTTTTAGAACAAAAAAAAAAATTGTGTTATTTTAAGGTATTTCTCTATTTTTTTTGCTTGCATATATCTTGGGTGTAGGCTGCATTCGTCGAGAAGACTGATATGCTAGGGAACCACATTCTATAAAAGCTTGGAATCCTAGTCTCGACCATCATGCCAAGTTGCCAAATGCGAACACGTTTTATAAGGAAGAACATCACTAAACTATCATCTTTTAATTAGTTGTTGGGTTAATAAAACATGTATATCGATTTTTCGTAAAGAAAAAAGAATCAGTTCCGAACATTAAGACGAATACAATATTAAAGAGGACTTTTGACCACAACAAGAACAATTTCAGATTTTTTCAAAAATATTTTGACCATGTTTAGAAGAGATTATAAATTATTATTATTATTTTTTGTTTCAAAAACTTTTTTATCAGAGATAATTGGAGAGCATAATTTAGCCTGCAGGCTGAGTGAGCATCTCCAAAGGGGTTGTTAAAGGAGGGGTTCTTAAAATTATATAATGACAAATAATGATAAATATTAGAGGGATTTCTTAACTTTGAAAAAAAAAAGTTCTTAAGGTTCTTATTTAAAAACCTTTTTAGGGGTTCTTAGCATGGGGTTCTTAAAATTTATAATTAAAATATTGGTAAAAACCCCATGAGAGGTTCTACCATTAGTGATGCTCAACTAAGCATAGTGAATACAGGTACAAAAAAAAAAAAAAAAAAAAAACTAGGCATAATGAATATAATTTTGTAGGCTTCCAACATCAAAAAAGTTTCAAACCAACAAAAAACTAAACAAGGAAAAAAAAAGATATTACCTGAACAAACTTATCAAAGAATTAAGGGTTTTCTGCAAAAAAAAACCATCATCTTTATTTTTTTGCAAGAACGATCCTCACAATTGAAAAATACAAGTCAATCCTCCAACATGCGTTTTAACTTGCATTTTCAGCCTGCACATCATGTTGGAGGATTGACTTCATTTTCCAAAGGTGATGGTCGATCTTGAAAAAAAAAAAATGATAGGTTTTTTTTGCAGTAAACTCAAGAATTAACTCTTGATACAAAAAAAAAAAAAACTTATCAAAGAACATTGTCATTGATTCTCAGTTAAGTTGGGAATGAAGTGCATCAGGGATACTGTCGAACACAGATTGGTTTACAGGAAGGATTAAACTTTCAAGATCGCGGGCTTTTGTGATTCTAATTTTGTTTCCAAACAGAAGAAGATTTGTTCTTTTTTTTTTACAATTGGTCGAAATCTTGTAAGTTTGATATTAGAATTGCAAATGGTTGTTGCTTTATCATCAGCATAATCAAAATATATTGTTTATGCTTTATCATCAGCATAATCAAAATATATTGTTTAAGCAGAAGCAGTTAAGAAAGCCAAATATATTGATGCAAAGTTGAGTTGCATGTATTCATGATACGACTGATGAAGGTGGAATGAAGTTTTGATCTAGCAAGTTTCTCGAGATAGTGTGAGAGTATACGGTTCTGTTCTTATAAGAGACATGAATCGCCTACCACTATTATCTGTATCCTGTTTACAAACATTTCAAAGAACCTCTCTAGTCACTTTGAGATGAAGGTTTTATTGTTCACAAGAATCAAGATGATAAGAGATTACAGAATCAGTACAGCTCTACTCTAACATCATTTCGTCACAACATTAGCGTTGAGAAGTATTGCTCGAATTCTTGATCAATTGTAGGCTTCTCTGTGACATGCCGATTAGAATCTGCACATATGAAATCAAGTTCGTAAAATTCCCGGTCAGGGGATCGGTATGGACAAAACCAAAAATCGGTTTTTACCTTGGTTAACAGTCCATCTACCAGAGGACAGAACATAACTAGCAGCATTACTACATCCCTTAGCTTCTTCATCTTCATCTTCTTCTTCATCGAGGTAGAAAATGTTTTCAATGTCTTTCTCTGAAAAATCCTCAAGTTTTTGGGTGCCATAGATGAAATCAAGATGGCTTTCGAAAGAGATCTTCTTGTCTTCACCGCACGATCCAGATGATTCTTCTTTTATCAAAATCTCATTGTCACATTCCATTGAACATGAGTTCACATAAGACGTTGAACACTCTGAAGCAAGCTCTGATCTGCCATTGGTATTGTCAGAACAAGCGACATTGTCAAAACAAGCATGCTTCGACAGAGGTAGTAATGATAACTCCGATTGATCTGTTTGAAATTTCCTCTTCTTGCTCACCTCAACTGCTTCCATTTTCAACACATTTTTACTACTGATCATGTGATGGAAGAAACCAGACAACAACAAATGAGCACACTATAGAGATAGAACATATAGTGGATCTTAGTCATCTAATAATAAATCGAGTTTATTGATCTTGAACTTGATAAGGGTTTAATTAGGAAAAAAAGAGAGAGAGAGAGGAAACTAAGCTAAAATTAGAATGATTAAATAAGCTAAAATCAGGACTACAGTATTGTCAATCATCCTCTGCAGCTGTGATTTTGGTCAACCATTGACATGAATACATACAAGTTACAGATGAATAATCCTATGTATCAATGTTTCTTTAAGAACTGAGAAGAGGAACAAAACTTAATATATAAATTAAACGTTAATTTTTCCATTGTGAGATTATAATACATAGAGATCTAATATTTGAAAAGCTCAAATAATAAGAGGAAAAGATTCAGAAACTGAAACCTGTTAATCTCAGATGGCTTCTTGTTATCCACCTCCTCTTCAGGCATAGATCGCTTAAGGAGAGTTCAAAGATATTGTTTTTCCTCTGCTAATTTTAAAGGGATGACGAAAAAAATGCTCTTTCCCCTTTCGGAGAGTCGCAATATCTGGAACTGGAAACTCTTTAAAATATAAAATAGTTCATGAATAGTTCCACACTCGACGAAGGAGCGTGTATTCTACGGACCACTTTAATCCGTTGATCTCCTTTATACGGCGTTCGATTAGGCGCGTGTACTACACCACGAGAAGATTCCAGGCGCTGGAGAGGTGACCCATCTCCTCCTTTCACGGGACGGGACTCTGTTTTATAGCTTTCGCTCCATTTCGATTTTGCAATTTTTTTTTTCTTCTACGATTGTCCCATAACGATCTTTTATGACCCATAATTAACATTTTTTTTACATCGGGATAAATTTATCATTTTCTCTAGGGGATAAATATTGAAGTATTTGCTTGGTGAGTCACTTTTTCAAAATTCTTTTAGTTTTTTAACGATTTACAAAAATTTGAAAAATATCTAACATTTTCTCTTGCAAATACATACGTGTATAAAAACGACTGGAAAATCAATCCATATACAGTATGCTAAGTGTTAGAAATTTTTTCAGTTTTTGAAAATGCCCATAAATATTTTGTATTGTTTTTGGACATTAAGAAGGAGAAAAATAGTATTTTAGTTTTACTGGACTGTTCGGCTGCTACCTACACAAAAAATATCCAAATAATAATAATTTATAACTGACACGTCATAATGCACTGGATCACGTGCCATATGGCGCTGTCTGAAGATTTTTGGCATTTCTCATCATTGCAACTCGTAAGAAGAAAAGCTAAAACCAGATCTTCCTTCGTTAACTGTTTTCAGCTCCAGCTTCTGAAACGGACTGGCCAAAACAATCGATCGTAGCACCATATGATTACTCAACTATTTTTTTTTATTTTTCTATACCCAAACAACAAAAAGCAGATTGTCATATCTTGCACTAACCTGCTGTTTGGATCGTAATAGAAACCGCTGATGGATCCATCGCTGCAGGAGAAGCATACGTAGTAGAATCCAGCTATTGTTAGTCCACAATCTGTGCCAACATTTACAAAGTATTGCTCTTTCCATCTCTGCAAATAAACCGGAGTTGTAAGAATTATGGGATACTTGAGAGAAAATGATGATCGCAATCCATAGGAAGTTTTACCATGAATATATAAGGGTAATTGTTAAGATCCAATTGCCTGCCACCGTCAGACTCAACTTGTCCCTGCAGGATTAAGTCCATAACCTCGCTCAGGACAATGTTACCGACTCTATATGTAAAGTTACTCTGAGCGTTTACCTGAAGAGGCGAAAAAGACGGGAACTTTGACCAATGTCTCATATCATCTTCTCTCCTGTGACAAAATTTGTTCACGATAAGAAATCATCAGGTTTAAAATCTTCACGAAAAAAATGGGGTTGGGACATACGTGGCTTCCCATTTTCCAGTGTAGAAAGTATAATTCTTTCCATCCACAATTTCCCCTTCCCAGAATGTTATGACCTGACACGCAAAACGAGAGTCAAGAGCCGTTTCCGGTAATAGTATTCCAAGGGGAAGTAACACGAAGACAACAAAAGAGTAAAAGAGTGTACAGGAGTGTCTGCCATGGGAACGTTAAGAGCTTCCATGGTGCCACAAAGATAGCCATGTTCAAGGTCAATTCCCTGTATCTGGACGTTAACTCTCCAAGCTTCCTCCTTCTGCTGATTAGAGACATTTTGCGTACCAGAAAATGCCTGCAGCATATAAACATGTCAGTGTTCTCTTGGAGCCAATAAAATGTTGTACAATTTCTACTTAATTGTACAAAGAATGTTGTCAAAAAAGAAAAGAAAAAAAAAGTGCACTTGGATTTAGCATACAGGGCAACATGAAAAATATACCAAGCCAGTTAATGCAGACAAAGCTAACAAGAGAGTCTTTGAGCACATGACGTTTGGTGCCTATGAACAGTGTCTTGTGTGTGAACAGCAGAGACAAGTTTAAATAGCCAAACATCAAGGAGATTAGTACTTTCCCTATTGTCTGGCAATACCATCACTCCCACGAAATTTACATCAAGTATCTAAGCAAACCCTTGTGAAGCAGAGTTTTTATTAGCATCACGTTTGATCTAAAAGTGGATGAAGAGAAAAATGGCGAACTCAAGTTTTCAGAACTACCAAGTAATTATCAAACCTCGAGATGCACAAACACAAGAATAGAGCTTCTTCTTCTAGTCCTATAAACATTTAAGAGTCCGATTACTGCTGCAGTCAAGTTACACCTACCAACCCCATCACAATCCTTAGAAAAGAAATTTCCAATTTCTAAACAGAAGATCTAGGCGAAAGATGCACAAGCAAATCTCCAACTGCACAAATCATATACCAAAACAAAACAGAATGGAGATCGAATCGTTTAACCTGGCCGGCGCCGAGAAGTGAGCTAGGCGGAAGTGGTGATCGATTCCCAGGATCAGTTCCTAGAATGGTAACAATCCGGTGAATGAGAGAAGATCTTAAGAGAATAGAGTTCAATAGAACAAACCTGAAACCTGGGCAGGCGCGTTGCTCTCCTCAACTCTCACCGGCATTTTTCTTCTCCCCCGTTGCCGTCTGATCTCCTCCTTCGTTTTCCCGACCAGTGAAATGGGCTCGAGCCCGAAAAAAAACCACATCATATCCGGTTCGGTCGTAGAATACGTAATTAGACCGGTAAATCTTTTGAACCGAGTAATTAAGAACCGATTACGATTTCCTGAAAAAAAAACTCAAAACTCTTTTCACAAAACCCTTCTCTCTTTCTCCTCTCGCCTTCGCCTTCGCCTACTCTGCTCCGTCTCAACTTTCTTGTTGTTATTCTTCGCTTTGCTTTTGAAACCGAGTTTCAATTTTCTCGCATCCTCTGATTGGGTGAGTTCATGGGTTTTGCTTGTTTTTTTTTTTTTGAACTCCGAGATGAATTAATATATATATCCTTATGAATTCTCAGCCTAGTGTTGTTATCGGATTCCCATTATAAAAATCGAACCTTTGGAGCTTACTTTCTCGAATCCTCTCTCCTTGTCTAGCCTCCAGGTTAGTCTTCTTCTCAATTGGCAAATTCACTTATTTGCATATTTACGAATGGATTGAATAAAAAACAAATTCAGTATGTTATGAATGTAATTGCTCCAAAGTTTTTTTTTTTTTGTATTGCATGCTTGGAATGCTAATATAGAGCTATATTCTAGATGTTGCTTCTGAAACAGAGCTCAGCTGCTCTTCTTGTCGCTGGGAATACAAGTCCAGCCCTCCACACTTCTCGCTTCACTAACAGAGTTGGTTCTCTTCCGGTGAGCAGAACGTACTCCTCCCAGAGTTTCACCATGGCAAATCTGCACAAGCTTCCCACTTCTTCGTCTGGGAAACTTAATCCGGTTTTAGCCTGCAGCGCTTCAGTAGTGCCTTGTAGCTCTCATGAGGCTTCTCCTATCAGGTATCTATGTCCCCTTTGATTTTGAATTTGGCTACACTGCGTCTCGTTGTTCGTGTATGCACATAGTTAGGTTGCAAATCTTATGTGTTTGGAGTATAACGGTGTCAACATCATAACAATTTGAATTTTGTCTTGTAAAGTTGAAAGTCGTTTTAATTGAACCACGGATCGGTTAAGGTTGCATATGTTAATCTGTGGAAATGGAAAAAGTTTCTCTTTTCTTGTAAGTTTCATGGACATGAGAAGTTTCACAGCTATTGTGGTTAAGATTGAATCATACCAATTGCAATGAAAAAAAGAGTGAATAAAGCAGCTGTGCTTCCCTTTAGTTCGCGTGTCTCTGTTACTAGACACGAAGATTTGATATCAGTAAGATTAGGGAAGGAACTATTTTCTAATGTTATTTTCTTTTCTCTTTGAAAGTGAGAATAACGAGAATAAGCATGTCCACGGAGTTTCTGAGATAATCGTGGGAGTGTTAGGGGGTGGACAATTGGGTCGTATGCTTTGCCAAGCTGCTTCTCAAATGGCTATCAAGGTGATGATTTTAGATCCTTCAGAGAATTGTTCAGCAAGTTCATTGTCTTACGGCCACATGGTTGATAGCTTTGACGACAGTGCTACAGTCGAAGAATTTGCAAAAAGGTCCCTTCTTTTGTTCTGTTTCTTGAATGCTTCAGGTTCTCTATTCCTATTGTCAGTAACAGCATTGATTGTTGTTTTTGTTTACTGTCGTAGTTAGATGTGGAGTCTTGACTGTGGAAATTGAACATGTTGACGTGGAAACATTAGAGAAGCTTGAGAAACAAGGAGTGGATTGCCAACCAAAAGCCTCCACTATCAGGATAATACAGGTTTCCTAACCTCTTAAATCGTTTCATCAAATGGAGTGTATTTTCTTATAGAGTAAATGAAATATGTGTTATGAATAATCGAAGTTTGTCAAGCAATGTGGATTTTATTAGACAGTTTGATGTTTCAGGATAAATACATGCAAAAAGTTCATTTCTCTCAGCATGGCATTCCACTTCCAGAGTTTATGGAGGTTAGGCCTTCGTGTATGCTTTGTTGAAAGAATTACTCACTAAGTTCTCCATGAATTATGAGGAGTTTATAAAACATTTTAACCCCTAAGCCTTGCCACGACAGATAAGCGATTTTGAAGGAGCGGAAAGAGCAGGTGAACTTTTCGGCTACCCACTTATGATCAAGAGCAAGCGATTGGCTTATGATGGACGCGGAAATGCAGTTGCCAACAGCCAAGATGGGCTTTCTTCTGCTGTAACGGGTAATCCCTTAACTAACAATTTGTAATGTGGTTTCACAGTTTATAGTAGCAGCTCAACTAGTTTTGTTTGGTACAATGTCATAATTGATATATAACCTTTGTTTTCTTGCTTTTGCTTCGGTTTTTTTCTTTTTCTTTTTTCCAGCTCTTGGAGGTTTCAGTCGTGGTTTGTACGTAGAGAAATGGGCACCCTTTGTCAAGGTAAAATGATGATAAAAATTCTTTTGCTATAGTAGCTTATTTGGGTCTGATGTTTATATCATTTACCTATAAAATTTTAGGAGTTGGCTGTTATTGTGGCTAGGGGAAGAGATGGTTCCATGGTTTGTTATCCCGTTGTTGAAACTGTTCACAGGTAATACAAAAATTCGACTAAATGTTATTTATAAGATATGGTTTTTACCTCTCTACTAATACACCTTGAAATGCACTCTAGGGATAACATATGCCATATAGTTAAAGCACCTGCAGATGTGCCTTGGAAGATTAACAAACTTGCCACTGATGTTGCCCAAAAGGCTGTTGGTTCTTTAGAAGGCGCTGGTGTTTTTGCAGTGGAGCTGTTCTTGACAGAGGATGGTCAGGTATTCTCATACAATTTGGGCACTCTACCTCTTTTCTTTGATTTTTTTTTTAACTTATCAGAGTTTTCGTCCCTCCCAGATCCTGCTAAACGAAGTTGCACCTAGACCACACAACAGCGGCCATCAAACGATCGAGTCCTGTTATACTTCACAGTTTGAACAACACTTGCGGGCTGTGGTTGGTCTTCCACTTGGTGATCCGTCAATGAGAACCCCGGCGTCCATTATGTACAATATTCTAGGAGACGATGATGTAATAAAATGTTTTTCTTTACTTTATTGTTTGAAGTGTCTTAATAAGAATACACATTGCATTTATCTTCTTATCAGTTTAATGAAACATGCAGCGGTGTTTTGGTTTCAATTTTCAAATTTCAGGGAGAAGCTGGTTTTAAATTGGCTCATCAACTTATTGCAAGGGCTCTATGTGTTCCAGGTGCATCTGTTCATTGGTATGACAAGCCAGGTTAGATCTTCGTTCTCTTACAGTTTTCTTGTGGTATGTTGTTTTTTGTAAACTATATGATCACTCACAAAGCTTGTACGATAAACTCTGATTGTTAGAAATGAGAAAGCAGCGGAAGATGGGCCACATCACTCTTGTTGGGCGGTCTATGGGTGTTTTGGAGCAACGGTTGAATTGTATACTAAGTGAGCAAAGCCATCAAGTACATGGTCAGTTTCCATAGCATAATTTGGTATCTATGGCTTTTAGTTTCCAAATGCCTTCAAACTTATCTCACTAAAATCTTAATGAATTGTACAGTTTCTTGACTGGTAAAACCTTAATGAATTTTCAAAGTAGCTGACTGAATATTCGTTGCTTGTTGTTTACACATTGCAGAGCCACCTCGTGTTGGTATCATTATGGGTTCAGACTCGGATCTTCCTGTTATGAAGGATGCTGCCAAAATTCTGGACATGTTTGGTGTGACGTATGAGGTAAATATTTGCTTGAAAAATTGAATTTGGCACGAATTACAAGACATGAAGAAGCTCAGTTATAGTCCCTGTCACGTCTCATGGAGATTATATTATCTACTATTTTGGAATCAAAGATATGCATTGCGCAATTTTTTGTCACAGATAAATTGATAGTGACATCAAGCAGCCCCTCCTATCAACTTGAAGGATTGCTTTAACCGCTTCGATTTAGTAGAAATGACTCATCATTGGTTTACAGGTAAAGATAGTTTCAGCTCATCGCACCCCAGAGCTGATGTTTTCATATGCAGCCTCAGCGCATAGTCGAGGCGTCCAAGTCATAATTGCAGGTGCTGGTGGTGCTGCTCACTTACCAGGTATGTTTTAAACATGACCCCATCTTCTCCCTCCCACATGATGATTGTACCATAAAAGTATTGGATTGGATTTCTTGGAAACTAGGTATGGTTGCTTCACTCACTCCTTTGCCCGTTATTGGTGTCCCTGTACGCGCTACCCGTTTGGATGGAGTTGATTCACTTCTCTCCATCGTTCAGGTACACTCCCATTGCTTCATAAATTAACTTGAGCTATCTATTGTTTGCATAATTTGAATCTCGTTTTTTGTTTGTTTGTTGTTACCAAAGATGCCTAGGGGTGTTCCTGTTGCGACAGTTGCAATAAACAATGCGACCAACGCAGCTTTGCTTGCTGTCCGGATGTTGGGAATCTCTGATACCGATCTCGTCTCAAGGTTCTTCTTTACTTCCCTTTTATTTTTCGTTAGATTGAACAAGAACTAGGGACCTAAGTTATAATTGAGATTTCTGGGTTTTGTTTGGCTTGGCCAGGATGAGTCAGTACCAGGAAGACATGAGAGATGAGAACATGGTTAAAGGAGAGAAACTTGAGACACAAGGTTGGGAATCGTATTTGAACCAGTGAATGTTTTACTGGTCAGAGCTCTCATTGGGAAATTGCGATCGTGATTGATTTTGCTGCAAAGAAGATGTTAAAGAGTGATCTAAGAGTTAGCCCCAGTTCTTGTTGTTGTTGTCATTACCGCGTCGCTTAAACGACCATCGAATTCGAACGTATAGAATCTCTAACTCGTAACAAAAAAAAAATCCCTTAAATTTGGTACAAGCTGAGATAAACTTGTTCCCTATTCTTTTTTTCTCTTTAATGTTTAATCTCTAAATACTTCTTTTTTAATTATTAATTTATTCTTCATCTTGTAGAACAATATCTTCTTCCTTAAATCCCTTCAATTATTATATTCTCATTTCTGTATTTACAAAGAAACAAGTGACTTGACATTCTAATTTAAGCACTTTTGACATTTCTGTTAGATTATATTGAAACAGAATCTGCGAGATTTGCCAATCGGTAGCCCGAAACGTGGGCGGTGCGAACGAAATGGTTGGGTAAACGATGGAAGAGAAGAGAGCGGTGGAGTGAAATGATAACAATGGATTTGTTTATCAAATTAGGTTCTTGTGTGATGATAACAATGGATCTATGGCAATCTCCACAAAGTATATTTTAAACAGTCTCTCCGGGAAAAGTGAAATACCATAAAAGAGGTCCAGTTATAAAAGCGAGACGGTTTAGTCAAGTGAAATGACAAACGCAAACACCAGTAGCCAAACGCTATAGTTTACTTATTACAAACACCTAATTACTAGTAGGAATTATCGAATCCCTTGGTCTCTAAAGATGGCAAAACCAAAGGTTTAAAACCATTTCGAAGAGCAGCTTCCCAAACTTTGGGAGGATTAAGGATTGAATTGTGGAGACCGCACTCGTGTTCTTCCCACCCTTCAAGCGCGTGTACTATCCCTCCAACTCTCCACGCGCTCATCACTCTCCTCCCCAGCCAATTCTATACACATAAAAATGTGTTATGTACCATATATATTTTCAGTGTTTTCTTAAAATATATGTGTGAATTGCAAACATAAGCGTCAAACGTGAACGGAAAGTTTGTAGCAAAGACATCATGGTCAAGAATCTTAAGGTTATGGGTTTATTTTCGTAAACACAAACGCAATTAAACAATCGAGGCTTTGATTAGTAGTAATATATATATAGTTTTACTAGAATTGAAAATGTATAGATACCTCACAAGAATCGATGTTTTGGGCAGAATCGGGGATGATCATAGCCGGAGTGGTATGGTAAAAGCAGTCTTTTCGGAGTTGGGTAGGAGGAAATTGAGAGAAAGGAAGAAAGCGAGTTCCTTTTCCTGCCATCTTCTGCTCTTCTTTGCTTATCCCATCTCCCACCAACCAAATCTACATCATATGTTCTAATTATTTTGATTCTATATGCAATAATATTGTCTTAACATGATTATGTTACTATTTAATGCCCATTTATACATACCGTTGGGGAGTAATTCGTTGTGAGCACCAGATTTTCCTTACAATCCCCACCAAGTAATCCGGCTAGCATGCAATGCTCTTCCTCACGTAAAACCATCACCTATTTAAGGAAATAATTTATTAAGGATGACTATTTATGGAAATAATTTATTACAATGCTTTCAAATGTAGAAAACATATTATGAATATATTTTGTAACCCGAAACCAAATCATAAAACGAGCTAAATTGATTTGGACTTAAGGTAGGCCATGTGACACTGTTTACGTGTCAAAAGGTTTATATGAAACTTCTTTGACTTTCTAAAGACATGGTGTATGTTCAAGTTACTAAATCGACGCTACGTATTTATTTACGTTCGATCCTATTCTCACACGCAAATTAAGATTCTGTAAATGTTTATAACTATTGAAAACTAGAGAACAAAAAAAAATATAGTTTTGTAAATACATAGATACCTTGATGCCAGTTTTGCAAAGAGAAGAGACAATAGCACGAGCCACCTTTGTGATTTGGCCTCTAAAGAGAACCTCTCTGGTCCCAGCAGGAACGCTATGAACGACCACCTCAGCTGCAAGGCTGCTTCCGTCCACTATCCTTATCTTTAGCTTTGGATGTTTCCTTACATACATTTCTCCGTACCCATTTAATTCGTCTCCCTGATTATTATAGGATACTATTAATTAGGGATAATATGTAGATCCCTTATATATATCTCTCCTTAAAATAAGGATAACCAATAAATGTATTAATTGCATGCCTGATTCAATAGCCCCAAACTCATTACTCTCACACCCTTCTTCTCCGCTTCATGAATAGCCGCCTCTATAATTTTGTTGATACGTTCTTTCTGCCGCTGCGAAATGTACTGTTGATTGGCAGATAAAACTTATTACAATACATGAAATTGTTTGATATGTAAATGTTTAAATATTAGATAAAAAAAAAAAAGAGAGTAGAGACAAACATGAGAGGAGAACTTGGGAAGGAGGTGGGAGTGAAGGGTAAGGTCTCCGAAGCGGTTTCTCTCAAAGACAAAGGTCCGAGAAGAAAAGAATGAGAGAATAAAGGAGAGGATATGAGTGAAGGGCCTCATGAGGAATAGGTAACACCGAGAAGAGAGCGGGTGCGAGGAAAGAGAAGCAAAGCCAAGCCGGAGATGGTATACAGAGTCGAGTGATGTTAGATGGGTGAGATGAATCACGTCCGGGTTCTCTTCTTCTTTCTCCAAAGATGTTTCGTACAATGAGTCACTACACTTGTCGTTAGTCCCGTAAACGTAGTCGTACATTGGCATGAATAGGGAGTAGTTCGTTCTGAATTGCGTATGGTGGAGCGAGTGAAACCTGAAAATATTTTTTTATATATTTAGTCTCATAATATTTTTAATGTTTAGTCACATTGCGTTTGTGTTTAATAACTAATTAAAACTTATAGTGTTTTTTTTATCAAAATTTCATTTATAGATTGTAAACGCAAAAGTCAAATGCCTCTTTGCCGATTACAATTTAAATATATAATTTCTAAAACATTACTTGTAAAAACGTGAAAATAGCGTTACAACAATGTAACCGTGTTTGAGACAATATAGAATCTCTATTCTAGTAGATTTAAGGACTTACGAGGGAGTGTAGCAGAGGAACTTAAGAGGAGGTAAAAGAGAGAACAAAGATCTCGGAATGAGCTCGAAGTTGCAGTGACCCAAATTGTTCATAAAATCTATGTAAGTCATGTATACGGCAATGGAAACGACCGAGATCGACCCGCATAGCAAAGTCGTTACTAGGGGTAACCCCAAGATTAACGTATATCCAATATGCTCCGCAAACGGATGTACCACCGCTGCAATCAAGACTCATGGTTTAGAATTTTTCGCACATGTTAATGTGTAATATGTAAGATAGTATAAAGTATAGACATATTTTCCAATCCATTTACTATTTTGAAGACATGAACAATTATAACTAAACAATAATTATTATGAAAACTTCGATAAGCAAAAATATTTATTATTATGAAAAGTAAATATGAAATGACAAATAAATTCACATAAAACTTAAATTTTGTGAAACGGAAAGCGTATATACGTACAAGTGATAGGCTCGGTGACAATGGAGGAGTGGTGGTGAGAATGGTAGCGAGAGTAGAGGAAGTGGTGGTGAAGGGCTCGATGAAACCAGTAGTAGATGAACTCAACCGGACCAGCATGGAGGAGAGCGACTAAGATCATTCCATCGGTTCGCCACAAGGGAAGGGTGTTGGTCCCTGTGACGTACACTTTAGCTATGTAAACAATTAAAGTGTTGAAGATGATCTGGTCGTCCCAGGTTCGTTCTCGGTCGACTTGGTCAAACTCTATGGACTTGTTCACGATCCGCTTGGTTCCTTTCGCAGTTCGGTAACGGGAAAAACTTATCCATACTTGGCTATGAACAATCCGCCACACCGTTATGGCCACTATCAAAAGTTTCTCATGGTCTCTCATGGTTGCAAATGAGTAGATGCTGTCGATAACCAGCGGGGCCAACACCAAGTACTGCATTATTTAATCCATATTTTATATAAACATTGTGACAAATGACTGATATAAACAACGGATTATAAATGCATATATAAGGATGTTATGAAGCAACAAGGGCAATGAAAAAGACCTTAAAGCTTCCAAGAGGTGTCCATGGCCAGTCCGTAAGAAGACCTGGTCTCGACGCCATTCTTTCTTCGTAAAATGATCGATGATGACTACTCGGTCACGTCCTTCCAATGGACTTCTTTGTGTGTATGTGGGTGATGTGTGTGTATATATATACAAAAACATGCATAGATCAAAATGTGAATGTGATGCACATGTGAGAGTTCCTTAATTTTCCGTAAGTCTAAAAAAAAGATTCTAAACCTATAAGAGAGCCCGTTTTATTGGTGAGAAGTTACGAGGCCACATTCTTCATTAAATGTCCTTGAAATTACACGCTTCCCCAATACTAAGCTATTCATTTGACTACACAAACTTGGCATATTTTATTAACAGTATGAGAGAGAAAGATTAAATGTGTTATTCTCATATCTTACTAAAGTGAATTACATTAGTCCCTTTATATACATCTTACTATAAGGGAAAATACATATATGCTAATATACCCCCCTCAAGTCGAAGTAGTCTTAGGAAGAAAGAGGCTTGATACATTCATACGACCAAGTAAAGAGTAAAATGGACCCGGATGCAAGGGTTTTGTAAGTATATCCGCTAGCTGGTTTGTAGTTGAGACATGAAGCACCTTCAAAAAATCATTCTTCACTTGATCACGAGTTGTATGACAATCCACTTCCACGTGCTTAGTTCTTTCATGGAAGACGGGGTTGTTGGCAATGTGCATTGCTGACTTGTTATCACAAAATAACTTAGTCTGGGAGGAAATCGGAATATGAAGATCAGGGAGAAGCTGAGAAAGCCAAATAAGTTCCCCTGTCGCCATAGCCATGCTACGGTATTCAGCTTATGTGCTGATGCGTGCTACAGTTTCCTGTTTCTTAGATTTCCAAGTAATCAAAGAAGTTCCCAGAAATACACATAAGCCAGTAACAGATCGTCTAGTATCAGGACAGGTTGCCCAGTCAGCATCAGCAAATCCATTGAGGCAAAGATCAGTAGAAGCAGAATAGAAAATGCCCTGACCTGGATTGTTCTTCAAATATTTGAGAACTTGATAAGCAGCTTGAAGATGAATATCCGTGGGACAGGACAAAAATTGACTCAGGCGGTGCACTGCAAATGTGATATCAGGTCTGGTAATGCAGAGATATAAGAGTCGGCCAATCAATTCTCTGTATGTAGTAGCATCAGAAATGGGAGTTCCAGTAGTCTTGCTCAAAGGAATCTTGGGATCCATAGGAACAGATTTTGGTTTTCACCCTAAAAGACCTGTATCTTCAAGTAAATCCAAGCAGTACTTCCTCTGAGATACAGAAATTCCATCTGTATTGCGAGCAATTTCAAGACCAAGGAAAAATCTAGCTGGACCAAGGTCCTTTGTCTTGAAATGTTTGGTCAGTGTCAATTTGACGGATCTAACAGCTTCATCATTGTTGCTAGCAATAAGGATATCATCTACATATACCAAGAAGGCAATGAAAGATGTACATTGCATCTTAACAAACAATGTATTGTCAGCATGGGATTGGATGAAGCCATCATCAATTAGAGCTTTGGAGAGACACTTGTACCACTGCCTCGATGCTTGTTTTAGGCCATATATGGATTTATGTAGACGACACACTGGGTTTGAGGGTAGAGAATCAGTAGTGTATCCTTGAGGTAGGTTCATATAGATCTTCTCATCTAAGTCACTATGCAGAAATGCATTAGTGACATCCATTTGGGTTAAGCTCCAGCCCTGTGTTGCTGCCAAGCCAAGAATGAGTTTAACACTAGCAAGCTTGGCTACGGGAGAGAAGGTATCAAAATAGTCGACTCCCTCCTGCTGAGTGAAACCTTTGGCAACAAGTCTGGCTTTATATCTCTCAATGGAACCGTCAGCATGATATTTGATTGTGAAGACCCATTTACATCCGACGACATTCTTTCCCGGAGGTAAAGAAACTACACTCCAAGTTTTGTTCAATTCCATTGCATATAGCTCAGTATCACAAGCCTTGGTTCACTCTTTTGATGCCATGGCTTGCTTAAAGGTTTTAGGTTCTGTCTCAAGGGAAAATGAGAGAACAACATGCTGATATGTGGGGTGAATGTGAGAATATGAGAGATATTGTGAAAGAGGATAAGGTGTAGTACAGAGTTTAAGGGGAGAAGAATGAGAAGGATTAGAAATTTGAGTAAGGGAGCAATGGTAATTGGAGAGATAACCTGGAGCTTTTATTTGTCGTTTTGATCTGACTCTAGGTAGTGACACCATAGCCTCCTCTGTGGTAACAGTTTCAGAAACAATAAATGGATCTCCAGAGTTATCAGTGTGTGTATGAGATGATGGTGAATGAGATGCAGTATGTGTATCAAATACATCCATAGCAGGTAATGGAAGAATAGTCTTAGGGAAAAAATCTTTATGATTAGTGACATGTGAAGACTGAAATGGAAATGTATCCTCATGAAAGACAACATTCCTAGAGACAGAGATAATATTGGACTCTAAATGCAACACTTTATATCCTTTGTATCCTGAAGAATATCCTAAGAAAACACATTTCTCAGCTCGTGGACTAAACTTGTGCATATCTTTCAACAATGTAGAGACATAACAGAGGCACCCAAATGATCTAAGCAAAGTATACTCTGGAGGTTTCTTAACTAGTAACTCATATGGACTCTTATTATGTAACAAAGAAGAAGGCATTCTATTGATTAGAAAAACAGCAGTCAATATACAATCACTCCAGTATATTAATGGTATATTAGACTGAAAAAGTAATGCACGTGCCACATTCAATAGATGTTGATGCTTACGTTCCACAACAGAATTTTGTTGTGGAGTATAAGCACAAGAGAATTGATGAATGATGCCATGTTGCTCATTAAATCAGTGAATGCAAGTTCATGAGCATTATCAGTTCTAATCATCTTAATGTTTGCAGCATATTGGTTTCTGACCAGACTGATAAAAGAAGGAAACATTTTTGTAACGTCACTCTTATTTCTCATTAAGTAAATCCAAGTAACACGGGTACAATCATCAACTATAGTGAGAAAATACTTGTAACCTTCTATAGACTCAATAGAGAAAGGACCCCAAACATCTAGATGGACAAGATCAAATGGAGATTGAGATATGTGATTACTGGACTTATATGGTAAACGTTTTTGTTTAGCTAATGGACATACGGAACAGTGAGACTCGAGGGACAAACTAGACTTAGAATCAGAAAGAAGATGAGAAAGCAGTTTTAACTTGCCAGGAGATGGGTGTCCTAGGCGTTGATGCCAAAGGTGACCATCTACCATCAAGGATCCAGTGAAATGAGATGATGATGATGAATCTGGTGCTTGTAAAATGTATAGATTGTGTAGAAGAATCCCTCTACCAATCGTCAAGTCCAGAGTAGACTCCTGAATTAGACAAGAATCCATAAAGAAGTGAGCTGAACAAGTGCCATTTTTCAATAAACCACTAACAGATAGCAAGTTAAATTTGAAAGCTGGAACATGGAGTACATCATGCAAAATGAGAGATGATGAGATATGGACAATGCCAGTGTGTGTAATAGCAACCCGAGAACCATCTGGCAAATAAACTGTTACTCCAGAGATTGCAATAGGGTCACTAAAAAGTTTCAGATCAAAACAAACGTGACATGTTGCTCCACTGTCAATTATCCAAAAACCATGAGGGATATTAGAGTATAAGGTGGATAAGCATTGGTGTTGGAATGTGAGAATGTTGTTCTCAAACCGTAAAGATGTGGAAGGAAAAGAGACATTACCCGATGATGATTGAGCAGCCATGACACCATTTTCAGTAATAGAAGAGATTGGTGTAGATACTTGACCAATATTGAGCAGCTATAGGTGCAGAAGCTTTGACCTGAGCAGAGAGTTGTTGAATCAAAGATTGCATTTGATCATTGTTCATCTGACTAACATCCAGATTTACTGCTTGAGTAGCCGGAGGAATATATGGATAAGCCTTAGTCATGACATGTGCAACAGTTTGAGGTCTGAAGTTTTGATCCATCTTGCCTCGAGCTTGAAAGGTGTTCTGAACTTGGCCTCTTGGTTGATAAGAAGGCTGAGGAGATGGTCTTTGATTCTGAAAGTTAGAGAAGTTGCTCTTATATCCACGGATATAACCTGGGGGATATCCATGTAGCTTAAAGCACTTTTGCACCACATGACCCATTTGTCCACAATGGGTACATAGAGGTCGAGATTTTGGCCTGAAGTTATTTTGCATTGCAAAGGCTGCATTATCCATGTATCCATTATATCCAGAACCATCTGCTGGTTGAACTGGAGCTGAACTCTGAAACACAATGTTCTCAGGTCGAGTTGATTGTGTCATATTCTTCTATCTTTCATCTTGAGTTATCATGTTGAAGGTATCATCAATAGTAGGAATAGGCTTTAGCATCAGGATATATCGACGGGTAGATTCATAGGACTCATTCAATCCCATCAGAAACTTTGTCACACGATTTCTCTGTTGCAGTGATTCCCATAACGTAGCTGCATTACATTCACAATGTCCACATGTGCACACTGGCAATTCCACAAAATTCTTGTATTCTTCCCACAATGTGACCAATTCAGTGTAATATGCACTAACATCCAGAGAGCCTTGTTGAATGGAGCTAAGACGTTGTTCAATCATATATACTCTAGGAGCATTATCTTGCTTAAACCTAGACATTAGACTATTCCATATACCCTCGGCAGTGTCTATGAATAACAGACTTTGGCCAATCTTCTTCGAAACAGAATTGATAATCCAAGTTGTGACCATATCATTACATCTAGACCACGAACCATAGTCGCGATGATCTTGAGAGGGTTTAGAAATAGTACCATCGATAAATCCGAGTTTGTTACGTACATTGAGAGCCATTCGTATGGATCTACGCCATGAATGGAATTCTGCACCAGTGTCGAGACGATCTGAGACTAAGATCAAGCCTGCGTGATCTGAACTATGCAAGAAGAACGGATTATCATATTGATCAAGCGCCTGTCGTTGAGAATCTTGATTCGGAGCCATTTGAGAGAATGCAGATAAGATTCGAGCAATTCGAGGTGAATATGAACGATTTTGAAGAGAAGAAAGTGCCGAGAAAGATGAAATCAGCAACAATCGGAGGTCAATTGAAGTAGAGAAAAGAGATGACGAATAATGAAATCGCCAATTGGAAAACTTCAAGAACGAGATGATAGACGTTCATAAAGAAGATGGTAAAAAAATCACGTCTCGAGACACTCATCGTAAGCAATCGGAGCTTACAGAGAAGAAATCGCCATTGAAGAATCTCGAAGAAGAAGATGAAGAGTTTGTTACGCGGAAGAGAGAGAAAATTCAGTGCTCTGATACCATATTAACAGTATAAGAGAGAAAGATTAAATGTGTTATTCTCATATCTTACTAAAGTGAATTACATTAGTCCCTTTATATACATTTTACTATAAGGGAAAATACATATATGCTAATATATTTTATTTGACATTTTCCTTGCTGTTTTTTTTATATCTGTTTTATTGCCTTTCATTAAAATGAGGATCCCAAATAGGTATCACATGCAAAGAGTCTTGTACCCATGTCTCAAAAATGGTTTATTGTTGAAAATTAAAGGAGTTACTTTTCCACTGAAATTGGGGTATTTGTTTATGTGTTCGTAAACCATTTTAAAGGACTAAATATCTAGAAGTCCGATGTTTTTGTATACAAATTCTAAAATACTATTTATACCTTTTCACAGCGCTCGAAATGATAAACCAGGCACCAGGGGAGGGACAGCCGAAAGCGAATCACTAATTGCCAATATAAAATAAGGTTAGTAGTTAAAACTCTTTGCTGCATGAATATGGTGAACGAACCAACGATAAACAAATAATACATTTATATAACGTACACATTTGTATTTGAAATATACCGCACAGTAATCAATGTTTTGGGCCGAGTTGGGGATGATCATAGCATGTTTTATATGGTAAAAACTAGGGGTGGGCACGGAGCGGACATCTCCAGAAATTTTACTATTTGTGATTTGCTCCATTTTACCGAATATCTAATTTTGTGATTTGCTTTGCTCCGGAAAAATACGGATATCCGGAAATCCGGATATCCGGAAAATTTACGGATATTTACGGATATCCGCGGATATCTATTGCGCTCCATTCAATACAAACAAAAAGTTACAAAAAGTTTATAATGCATTTTTTTATCCAATATAAACTAATAGAAAACAAATGAAATCATCTAGTTTCATTTTTTATATAAAGAATGATAGACAAAATAATCATACAAAAAATAATATCTTCACTTAAATTTTATTATAAACATTTTTATTAATATTCAATTTATTATTACAGAGTTTATATATTTTTATCGTGCATATTTTTTATTTGAATTTTTTATTTATTAAAAAAATAAAGAAAATGTAAATAAACATTATAAATTTATAACATATTATGTATATATATATATATATGATCTACGGATCGGAGCGGATATCCGGCCTTCCTAAATTTAGTATTTGTGATTTGCTTTGTTTTAGACGGATATTACATTTTAGTATTTGCTTTGCTTCGAATCTTTACGGATATCCGGATTTTTCGGATCGAATCGAGACGAATACCGGATCGAAGTGAATCTAACGGATAATTTGCCCAGCCCTAGTAAAAACATTCTCTTTGGAGATTGGTAGTTGTAGGAGCAAAGAGAATTCCTTATCTTGCCATCATGTAGTCTTCTTTGCTTAGCCCATCTCTCAGCAACCAAATCTGCATGTAAAATTTTCTTCTTCTTATCTTGCCATTATATGAGTTTAAATCTGAATGGGGATACAATTAGGTAACTATTAAGGCCATATGTACAGTTTTAAATGATCACAATTAGGTAACTATTAAGGCCATATGGACAGTTTGAAATGATGTGTGTATTTGTTTTGGTCAAGTAATGCCAAATGTTACGCATGCGGCTAGAGAATGATTGCTTGTGAGCACAACTCAGCTAGCCCTCTTTTCGTAGCATCTTTTGCATTTTCTGGAAATAATTGATTGGCCAAAAGCTGCACAACATTTTCCGATTAAATGAACTTTTGCTAATCAATACAAAAATTCAGATTATTACTCCATAGTCTACCTAGATCATAAACCAACAATTGTAAAAGTTTGCAGAAGAAGTTGTCTTCAAGTAATATAATGATTCAAGGGGCTTCCAGGGAGTTAAGTACCAGGTAGAGAACAAAATCAGCATGTCTTGCAAATAGTTAAACCATTCCTCCTCAGTTTCACTCATATTTTCTATAAAACAGGTGAGGACTTTCTTGATCGTTTGGAACCGAACGATGAGTTCCATAAATAGTTTTAATACTACGTTAGAAGCAGCACAACGTATACTTTGAGAAGGCTAGAAAAAACTAGGTGGTCATCGGATCGAATCTATTTTTTTATTTAAGATTGTATTATAATCTCTAATTCATGTATGTATAATCTCAAAAACCTTGGCCATAATATTCTTTAGACAAAAGTTTCAAATATTTTACATCAACATACACTGAAATATAATTACATGGTCCCATCTCGTCCAGATAGTCTCTAAATATGAAATGCAAAACACACAAAAACGTTATAAATATTCATAAACATTCACCTCCCACCGGAGAGTAGAGAATCAGCCATAGATCCACCGGTAAACCCTTTAAAGACGGAGGAAGAATACGACATCCCTAATTCGCTAAATCCGTCTTGGGCCCCTAACATCATCATCCCACTCCCGGACAAATCCAACGGAGACAAATCCGGTAACTTTGCATCTCCTCTTAGATACTGTAGCACTTGTCTCATACTTGGTCTAGCCCGTGGGTCGGGGTGAGAGCACAAGAGACCTAGCTTCAAAACCATTTCGACCTCTTTTTGGTCATACTCGGAACCCATATTAGGATCTTTAGCATCCAAGATGTTTCCCTTGTTCCATAACTTGAAAACCCAATCCACAAGCAAGAACGTCTCATCGGTATCCTGCTGGATCTCGATAGGACGTCTACCGCACGCAACTTCTAGCAAGAATGCCCCAAATGCGAAAACATCGGTAGCGGTCGTGGCGCGTCCTGTCCGAGTGTGTTCAGGGGCTAAGTATCCCAATGTTCCAACAACGTGCGTGGTCTGAGGATCCGACCCGTGATCGTACAACCGAGCCAAACCGAAATCCCCGAGTCTCCCGTTGAACTCTCCATCTAACAAGACGTTGCTGGCTTTGACGTCTCGGTGTATCACCACTTGTTCCCATTCCTCGTGAAGGTAGAATAAACCAGAGGCAACGCCTAGAATGACATTGATCCTCTGTTTCCAGTTAAGTGTTACCTCGGGATTGTTGTACAAGTACTTGTCTAAGCTTCCATTGGGCATGAAATCGTACACCAGAATAAGCTCGCCTCTCCGACGACAATAACCTAAGAGAGGTACCAAATTCCGATGACTCATCCGACCAATGCTCACGATCTCCGCCACAAACTCTTTCATCCCTTGTCGGGACTCGTGCGAGACTTTTTTCACGGCGATCTCCAGTTTCGTCCCAGGCATCACACCTTTGTAAACGCTCCCGAACCCGCCAGATCCGAGAAGGTCCTTCTCCTTGAACCCTTTGGTCGCATAGTACAAATCCTTGAACCTGAATCTGTTCTTCCCAAACTCTTTTTCCCAATCCTCGAGCTCCTCCGCAAATTTCCTCTTCCTCCTCACGATGAAGCAGATGAGGAAGATCAAAGAGAAAATCAAAAACAGAGAAATCAAAGGCATCCCGATCTTGAAAAAATCGGAGATTCTCCTTGGCTCGAACCGAGGAAGCTTCGGAAGCCTCGATAAAGGCGGAGCCGCCTCGACGTTCACACCAAAACTCCACCCGAGAACAAAATGTTCCGACTGAACAGAACCAGTGGCAGACGAGAAACCCACGAACATATCTTGGCGAAAAACCGAGGAGAGATCTCTGACAGCAGAAACAAGCGGCCTTCTAGGTTTATCCTCGTTGAAGGGAGCCATCGTAACATCGATTTTATGCGAACGACCATCGTAATCGACCCAAACCTGCATCGGCTTACGACTGATCAAAGTCAGATTGTTGAATTGCCCTTTCTCATCCCACCACCCAGCCCGATGACTATTCACCGACGCCAAACTATTGATATCGATTCCGACATGGTTATCGTCGGTATCATTAAACTCTGTACTCCGGATGGTATCCAATTCGACAGCGAATACCTGATTTGTGGCATTACCGTTGTTTTGGATGTTGAAGAGACCGATGTACTGGCTTGCCGTTGCGCCAGGGAGGCTTGGCCTAGGAGCGATGACGAAGGCGATGCCATGGCCACTGAGTATCGGGATCTGGGAGTGAATAGCGAAGACGAAAGTTGTGGAGAAGGACGAAACGGTGCCGCTTTCAGAATCCTTGAACCGGATTGGTTTGGTGTAGAAGGCGTGACCGGTTTGCTGGAGGGTGTAGTTGGTTAGCTTCAAGAGACCGTTGGGTGTGACGGTGGTGATCCCTTGGAGGGATATATCATTGAGTGAAGTAAAGCCATTGTAAGTGAGGTTGAGGCTTTGGGATTGAAAGAGGAGGTTGAAGAAGAAGAAGAAGATGGTGAAGAGCTTCAAGAACATGGCTTCCTCTTTTTCTCCGCTCTGTGTTTTAGATTCCCTTTGGATATTTTTGAAGAAGAAAGGAGAGACAACAATTTATGGTGTGGAGAGAGTGGAAAAGTCGTCTTAAAGTTTGTTATTTTTTTTTCATTATTTTCTTCTTCTTTCTAGAAAAAACAAGTTTGTTTTTCTTTGCTCGTGATTGAGAAATTTAATTAGAGTAGGTGATATGTGTTCCAACTTCCAAGATTAAATGTTGTTAATTAACTCTTATTGAAATTTATATACCAATTTTAAAATCTGCCATCACGCTCATGATGCTGTAACCATAAGGATGTTTGTTTAATTTATCGAACATATCAGGTAGGGCTGGGCACTGAAACCCGTTACCTGTCTTCGACTCGTTACCCAACTCGTACCCGTCTTCAAAAAAAGGGTACCCGTAACTTGCAAGTCGGGTAAATGGTATCATAATTTTATTATCCGCGGGTAAGAATCGGGTATCGGGTATCAATTTTTTTTTCAATACCCTTCTCACTACCCGACCCGTTACTCGATTTATTACCCGACCCGTAAAACCCGCTTTATTAATAATTTATAATATTACCAATTAGTACTAGTTAACAATAATATTGGTGAAATTTATTAAGGGGTGTTATTCAATCAAGGTTTTTAATAGAGTTTAAATTTATTCACAATCCATTGTTATTCAATGATTAATTTTAAATCCGTTTTAAAAATCCAATGTTATTGATTCTTGTATTTATAATCCCTTCATTAAAGGAGTTTGAAATCCATTGTTATTCAGTTAAAGATTTGAATAATCTAATTAAAATCTTACCTTATTCATGTTTAAAAGATTCTTACAAAAGATTTTAGGTAAAAAAAATTAACTGAATTTAAAGCTAATTTTATGTGTAAAATATAGCAATCAAAATCTAATCTTTTACCTTTAGATTTGCAATCTTTTGTGACATTATCTTTCATTTCCTTCCATCTTTTCCCTCCTCACTTTTCTATGGGGGTGCTATTCAATGTATAAGTTGAACTCAATTCCATTAGATTTGAGTTTGATCAGATTTTAAATTTTGTAACTTATTTAGAATCTAAGATATATAAGCTATCTAAAATTTAAAATACAATGACAGTGTATTTAGAAAGTCAACATGATATCATTTGAATTCTAATAGAATTGAATTCTTAATACTAATAAAAAGAATTGAAGATTTATTAATAAAAAGATCAAAAAAAAAAGAAGTCAGTTTTAAATAAGCTACAAAATTCAAATGGTAATATTATAAATTATTACTAATTGGTAATTAGTTAGCTTATTCAAACTCCAAAATTTCAGTTTTAAAACTGAGTTTAAAATAAAAGTCAGTTTTCTAAACAATAACGTAAGATTTTAATTAGCTTATTCAAAATTTTAATTGAATAACAATGGATTTCAAACTCCTTTAGTGAAAAGATTATAAATACAAGAATCAATAACATTGGATTTTTAAAACGGATTTAAAATTAATCATTGAATAACAATGGATTGTGAATAGATTTAAACTCTATTAAAAACCTTGATTGAATAACACCCCCGAAGTTTTTTTTTTATTGGTAACATTGCTTTGATCTTTGATTAATAAATCTTCAATTCTTTTTATTAGTATTAAGAATTCAATTCTATTAGAATTCAAATGATATCATGTTGACTTTCTAAATACACTGTCATTGTATTTTAAATTTTAGAGAACTCATATATCTTAGATTTTAAATAAGCTACAAATTTTAAAATTTGATCAAACTCAAATCTAATGGAATTGAGTTCAACTTATACATTGAATAGCACCCCCTAAATGTCCAATTTTGTTTTTTAGTGAGAATATCGAATTAAGTTAAAGCCCATTCTTTTGTAAATTATTATGTCTAACGTAGCCCATTAAGTTAACAATTAAGTTATTATACATGTAATTATGCGGGTAAGGGTAACGGATCGGATATTTAGCGAGTCATCTAATTTTTACGGGTATCCGTTTTTTCGGATACTCGTTATTTATGGATCGGGTAAGGGTAATGATATTTCATTACCCGCAAGAATCGGGTCAGGTAAAGGGTATCCCAAAATTCAAGGATACCCGACCCGTGCCCAGCCCTAAATTATCAGGCACTAGTTACTTATCAACTAAATATTTATTATTGGTGGTGATCGAGGATTCGACGGTGACAGTTAGAGTAAGGGAAATATTTTGGAGTAGTTAAGTAAATCCTAATTAAATAATTTAATATGGTTTTGGCTATATTAGGCATGAGATCGGAGCGGATATCCGAGTTTTTCAAGGTATTCGGATCCGTATCCGTATCCGCCGGATAATCAATTTTATTATCCGAATCCGGATCCGAAAGCTCCAGATATCCGGATTCCGAATATCCGTTGAAAAACTCGGATATTCGCGGATATCCGGATCTGATCCAGCCTATTTAATTAAAATTAGAAAAATTTGAAACATAAAACATAGATAATAAAAATGTATCATGATAGCAAAAATTACAAATAGCAAAGATTCAAGAAGCATTCAAATAGTAAAAAGTGAGTAGAAAAAGAGAATAGGTTCAATGGACCTTGTGTTTCACAATCTCACAATCAAACAAAAAATAACATGAGTTTTTCTATAAGGTTTTACAAAAAAAAATATAAACGGATATCTGTTATCTGTTATCCGTTTTCAAAATTTTTTTTATTATCCGAATCCGTATCCGAATCCGCCGGATACGTTATTTTATTATCTGTTTCCGTATCCAAACTATCCAAATTTTCGTTTTTTAGATTGAATCGGAACGGATATTGGATTGGATACCGAATCCCGGATAATAATTCCAGCCCTACAATATACTGCTTCTATGATTTTTGTTGTTGTCACAGACTTCAAAGTCGTCTTTTATTTTCTTTTTTTGGGTGGAAAAAAGACTCACAGTCGTCTAATATGCCAAATACAGCGAGTTAGTCTCAGCATTACCAAAAGTTATAATGTGAAAGAGATATTGGGAAAGAGATATTGAAATAAATGTAAGATTATATGTATGATGTCAACAAACAAACAAAAATGCAAGACTGTTGTAACTTGGGCAGGTAACGTCTTACTCGAATATTTATGATGGTTCTCAAGTTTCCTGCCGACGACGTAACGCCTCGTGCCGACGACGTAACTCCTCGTGCCGACGACGTAACGCCTCGCCTTTTTTTGTTTTTTTCTTAATGAAACAGATCTCTTGCTTTACTTTTTTGTAGAGGAAAAGCGAAATAATTTGAATAATAATACGTGTGTATATTTCAATAGATTAGTTTGCATTAACTCTTTCTATATTATCGATCACTAGAAGGTATAAAAGGGAATTATAACAGTGCTATTTAAATTTCTTGACAATTGGTAATAAGATATAACATGATTGTATGGATTATGGAACCTTGTAAAACTAAGATAATTCGCGAGTTTTTTTTTTTTTTTTCCCCAACCCATCGAAATTTAATACTTTTGTGTGTAAGCATTTTACTTTTTTTTTTTATCGTGAATAATGAGGAATTGGGTGGGATGTGGAAATGACCATAATGACAGATTGGGACCCACGTGACAAATGGTCAAAACTCGAAGAATAGAGAGGGGTCCACTCCACTTTCATCTTGGAAGCTTCTGTCTGGATAATCGTTGATTTTTTCAGTCAACCCATGTGAATATTCTCTTTTGGTCTACGGGAGTTTTGAGTGAGATTGTCCGTATGCTAACAAAGTCTTCAATTGGGACGTGTCTTCAAGTTTTCAACCATTATGATATACTAATACCAGTGTATTTAAATAAAATAAAAACCAATTACAAACTGAGCCGGCCACTATAATATCTATAACAATTAATTTCTTGATGCATATACTTTATTTTTCAAGTAATAATCTGCTAACAGTTGAACATTTTCAGTAGAAAATGAAAATCTGTACAAAAATTGATATAAGAAAATAAAGTGTTAATATATATGCTCTTGTTTATTTTTATTTGTACACTTTTTTTTATTTAAATAATAGCACTACTATAGATGCTATATGCTCATTTGAAGGAAATATTAAGGCCCAAGACTCACTTACAATTTCTTTACCCTTTATGGGCTAAGCAAATCCATTATAGCCCAACTCATTTCATATCAGTTTCACGAGATTCATATCGTACCTCCGATGATGGCGGAGGAAATCGGAGCGAAGATACCATCGGTCGGTCTCGGAACGTGGCAAACTGAACCTGGTCTCGTCGGAAACGCCGTCGAATCCGCTGTTAAGGTTCGTCTGTGATTCTGTGGCTTCGTGGTCACTGATCGTAGAGTTTTTAGGAATTGTGGCCAAATCTTTCATTGCTGATTCTTCTTTTGCGTTTTATTGAGTCAGTCATTTTCACCTAAATTGGTTTAACTGGAGATTCTTCTACTATGCAGATCGCTGATCGGCTATCGGCACATTGATTGTGCTCAAATCTATGGAAACGAAAAAGAGGTAAGCAAACTCATCTTTAGTTCCAAGGGTTTTGTATATTTCGTTTAGGTTATGGTTCTGTTCCTTGTATAAGTTTTGAAAGTTATAGGTTATAAGCTGTATTGGTTCATGAAAAGTTGAAAAACAAATTATGTTCTTGATTGTGCATAATGGCATGAGTGACGTTAGTAACAAACATGTGCATAACCTTTTTGCAAAACTTTACAAAGATCTCTGAAATTTCAAACAGAAGTTGATGTTTTTTTTGTAGGGATACTCTCCGTTGGGTTCTCCACGGACAACGTGGCTCAAGAGTGATGTTCTGAAGAATCCGATTGTAGGCGCGGTTGCTGAGAAGCTCGGCAAGACTTCTGCGCAAGTTGCATTATATATGCTGGGGTCTCCAAATGGGTCAAAGTGTTCTTCCGAATAGCACCCATGAAGACAGGATCAAACAGAATTTGGATGTTTTCAATTGGTCCATACCCGATGACATGTTATCCAAGTTTCCTGAAACTGCACAGGCAAGTGATTGCAATCCAAATAGGTCAAAAGCTTTCTCTGTTTTGCTCCTAGGCTCAGGGTTATCTAAAATTGAAGATGTGTGTTTCAATGTTCCAGGGTAGGTTGGTGAGAGGCATGTCATTTGTTCATGAGACGAGTCCTTATAAGAACCTTGAACAACTTTGGGACGGTGAGATATGAGACTCATCATTAATTGGATGTGCCAAATCATTCACGGATTTGTCATAGATCAATTTATTAGTACTGTAACTTGTTTCTTACGGAACATTTTACACAAACTCTCTCTAGTGGTACTGTAACTACGTTTTTAAAATCTTAACTGAAAAAAAGAAAGAAAGACACTGCTGCGCCAGATATACTTGTTGAGAAAATCGTGTGCTCCCATAAGCTTCCTACACGATTCTCTGTCCCACGACACAACTCCGTTCACGAACAACTCGACAAGGTACCACAAGACCAAAGAGAAACATAAAGGAAAGAACACATGTGGTTTGTTCACCCGGTTCACGGTGTTAACGAACCGCTACGTCCGGTTAGGATCTTTCGATCCACACTTCACTATCAAGAGAGTTATACAAGTGTTCCTTTGGAGATTCACACACTCACCAACCACTACCCAAACCACTACCCACATCAATACCGATTGGGTTACACAATAGAGAAGAAGAACAAGCAAAAGAGAGAACCTAAGAAACCCCTTTGAGATGTACCTCTCTACACTCTCTACACTCTCTGTTTCTCTCTCTCTCTCTCTCTCGGAACCAACCTCCAAGAGGAGGAAGCGCTCACACTTCTCTCAATCAAAGACAAGCCTTTTATCACCAAGAAGAATAATGCCTCTCACGAGGACTTGCACACTCTATATTCTATTATTGTGTCCATAACAGAATATTATGGGCTTCTTGAGATGATGACTTCTTGTCTCCTCTTGTCTCTCCTTTCTCTATTTTCCATGAGTCTCCACTAGACATCAAGGAGCTTTCCAAGTTGGATCAACTTCCAACAATACTAATTTCCGAATCTATTATTAAGAACTTTAGATGCAAGTTATTGTAATGTGTTGCGTATAATTAAAGATGGTAAACACGTACGTACATTTTGTAAACTTATTCCAAAGAAAGAATCAAAAGCTAAGATAAACAATAGCGAAATAAAATATAATGGCATGAGTGACGTTAGTTAGGGACGTGCCATTTCAAAACGAGTTTAACAAGATGGTTAAGCTATATTAAGCTAACCTCAGCTGCTACCCTTTTGTTTGAGGGTGATTTTGTCCCCAAGATTTAAAGCAATCCCTTGCGTCTTGCTCCTTATCCTTATGTAACCACTCAGTGCTCCATCCATCGGTTTGCTTCTCGATACCCACATTCACAAGAGCATCCTCACCAAACACACTTTTTGCATATAAGTTTGCTGCAAGGAACCCGCATTCGCCTTCTATTGCAGATCTGCAAATAGAGAAGCATTAATTAGTAATAGGATATTCGGATTTATAAAGGAAGAAATAAGAGTCTCAACTTACGGGGCAATGAGACACTTCATGTTTGTGGATTTAATAATGTGGTCGAGGAACTCTCTTTCGTTTTGAATCGTGGTGTTCACAGCAACCTGACATGATGAAGAGAACACAACGGGAATGGATATACCGAACTCGAACAAACCAAGAAAGTATACCCAACGGGAATGGATATATATACCACCGTTTTAACATCCCTACCCATATCCAAACCACTGGGAGACCACTACTTGGTTACTAT
This sequence comes from Eutrema yunnanense, assembly GCA_002933935.1. Lineage (NCBI taxonomy): Eukaryota > Viridiplantae > Streptophyta > Magnoliopsida > Brassicales > Brassicaceae > Eutrema > Eutrema yunnanense. The sequence continues at coordinate 388,780 of PKML01037773.1, forward strand.
ACCAACTCTCATTACACAACCAACGATAGTCGCGGCTAATTTAATATTTGTTCGTGTAAGAGTGTTTTCGATTATATATATATATACTAGAATATACGCGGTTAGGATTTTAGAGAATAAACGTTGGTATAAAAACGAATACTTCTGAGACGATTCCAAACATTGTTTCGGAAATAACCAAGAACTTTTGATTACTCGTGCATGGTTACAAAAGACAAAACTTTGTTCAATTGTACAGCTAACTTTAATGTGCTCATTAATTAGAAACTCATATGTGGTCAATGTGGTCATGCCTTAATGGTCAATGTGGCCTCTTCCTCATAATCACATTTCATTTTTTAATGATCAAAGCCTCACACACACGTACGTACGAGTCCAACCGAATAAGAAGATTCTCGGAAATGTAGACCGAAATGGTGATCAAGTGGTAATTCATTAAAATAAAATAAAAATGGAAATTGTGGAAATAGTCCAACCAAGAGATGTACCAAAACGTCCAATAGTAAATTGTTGGAAACATCAAAAGAAAATGATGAGGAAAAGATGGAGATCAAATAGAACGGGCAAAGACATTTGGAAGATGCATATATAACGAAAAAGAAAGCAACCATAACGAATACAGAAATAAGACATATATAATGGCAGGATGTTATAATGTTAGAGACGTGCCATTTCAAAAGGCGCCCATAAGGACTTGGGTGGCCGGTCCAGCGATGATATTGCAAACAACCCCAACCGTTATAGTCATCAAAATGTTAAACATTCTTCTTCCTATACTTGGACCCGACTCTTGAACATGATCACCTTGATTTGTATATCCGTGATTGTGATAAGGCTGGTAATACTGAGGATGGTGATAATAATGCGGTTGTGGCCCATGATACCTCTGCTGAATTGCCGTCGCTGCTACTGATGCTGACGAATTAACGCATTCCATGTGAACATCAAACCCACATGGGCCACAGTTGTACCGCCAAGACCGGATTGCGCAGCGGCAAACCATGCACGCGGTGCTCGCTCCCCAATGACTCAGGTCTAAGAGATGGGCCGGGTGAGGCACGTGCCTCACGTGCTGAGGCAGCAGCGTGCAGAGTGGATGGACGTCGAAGCCGCAAGGCTCGCATTGGTAAAAGAGCCCCTCGGCTGATTCGTCGCAGATGTCGCACATACGTTTGTTATGGTGCGACTGCTCCGGTCCTCTAAAGACTAGTCGAAGCTCGTGTTGTGGATGCATAAAGCTGAGGAGGGTAGGGGGACACGTAGCGCAGTGATCGTGAAGATTGTAGTCGCACCAGGAGCAACGGTAGGTCTTCCCAAAGCCGTAGGTTTTGCAGCCATCGCATGTGAACTCGCCATATCCGTCAACCTTCGTTAATGGATGCATATGGGTGAAATGTTGGACTACGAGACTCGACGAAGACATCTCGTAGTTTTGTTGTTGTTGTTGTTGTTGAGAACGGTTAGGATTTGAGAGAATGAGTGGTGTGGTTTAAAAAGAACTAGATTTTAGACCATTCTCAAACAAACTTTGTTTGGCAACTCGACTACTTGAGTAAAAACTTTGGTTTAGTGTTTAGACCATATAAAACAAATAATAGTTTCTGTTTAGTTGTTGTTACAAAAATATAAACTTTCGTTCACTTGTTAAAAACAATAACTTTAACTCGGTCGTTAGAAATTCTGAGAACGTGGTAAAGCAGTTTAGTTGACTTTGGTTAGTTGACTGACCATATTTATGGTCAATTTGGCCTCTTTTGATTTGTGTTACAATTCTTTTTTTATATATATAACATAGGAGTTTCTGAGTTTATACAGCATGTCTATGCCTATATATCTACAATTATTTCACCGGTGATGCTATATACCTCTTCAGAAAAGTGGTGATGTTTGCCTTCATGTTGATGGGATCAAAATCACGAAAGATGCAAGTGTTTTCCATGTCCCACGCTACCAAAGTTTTAATCCTCACCATATCTACATACACAGTCCCGGCTCTTACCCATGGCGTTAGGGGTGACCGTCCTAGGTCCAAAGGCCATGATTTTTTT
>PKML01037773.1:394635-406429 GCA_002933935.1 Eutrema yunnanense
AGAAACAATTACACTATAAGGCACTTTATGACTTTTCTATTACATGATAAGGCACTTTCAACTCTTAAGGCACTTTTGGTGTTGAATTTTACCTTCTTACCCTTCTAATAACTAAACCATTTCACTCATTCCCTTTTTTTTTTCTCTCTCTCTCTCTCTCTTTTTTTACTCTCTCGGTTTAAACCTCCTTATTTATTTTATATTTCTTTTTTTTTACTCATCTCTCTCACATCTCTCTTTTACCCCATTTGATTTATTTTCTATTTTTTTATATTGTGAAAGACATAAAACAATTTATTTGGTAACAATGAATTATAATTTTTGTTTCTCTATATTTTAAGATCTATTTTGCTATAGTTTTGATTCGAAAAAAAAAACAAAAAATCTAAACATATGAAATCGAGATCGACGTGGACATGAACCCGTGGACAATTGTGTGTAGACAGATAAGAATCTCGTATTGTTAGTGTGGATGGTCATGTGTGGATAATACTTTACTGATGGTCATGTGTGGATGGTCACATGTGGATGATCATGTGTAGATATAGTTCTTGATATTTACATCAAAACTATAGCAAAATGAATCTTAAAATGTTAGTAAAATAGAATTATCATATATTGTTTCCAAAAAATTGTTTTATGTCTTTCACATTATAAAAAAAATAGAAAACAAATCAAGTGGGGTAATATTTTATGGGGTTATTTACAATGAAAGGCACTTTCCTCTTTTTTAGTTACAAATAAGGCACTTATGACTCTTAAGGCACTTATTTGACTGTTCAAGGGTGTGAAATTCCTGTCAAGCCCTTCAGTTAATTTACTTTCAACGCAGTGAACTTCTTACCGACGATACTAATCCAGTTTCCGGCGAGTGTAGATTCTCTCGCTTCGTCTGCCTCAAATCATCTTTCTCTTCTAATCCATTTTCGTTACGTTTCTCGCCCGAAAACCAGAGACCAAGAGCAAAACCCATAAACAAAAACAAATCGAATTGCAATAATAAACAGCAAAATTTGACGAGGAAGGGAAAAGAAAGTCATCAGGGAAGATAAAAGAAGCAAATCCCCGAATTCGATGCCGGTTGCGACGAAAGCCCAGAGGAAATCCCTCCATTTCCACGCCAGAAAGAGATCTCTTTCCAAAAACCCAGGTGCCGCAGAAAGAGTTCACAGAGACGGGAAAACGAAGGTGTTTCTTCAAAGAAAAAAGGAAAAATGGGTAACAAATAGGTGGTGAGTCTTCTTCTTCTTTTTCTGCTTCCTTTGAATTCGTAGTTATTTGGATTCATTAAACAAAAAGAGAGGTTTGAATCTGAACAATATCTCAGATTGTTTAAGATATCCACAATAACGTGACCACGCTTATGTAACAATGGATGGTAGAGTTGTTGACTGAATCGATTCCAAAGGAATAATCGAGGTCCGAGGAAACATAGAAAGTGTTGTGTAGAAGCAGATTCATCTTCATGTTAGAATTGATATCATAGTTTTAGATTGGGTTTTCACTGGATCTTTAGCATGTTAGTTGGTCAATCTGGATTTTTTTTGATCGGTGGATTTATGTTACATCCTACATGATTTTAGAAGCTCTCTCTATGTGTCTTGTCCACGATGTTCATATCAGTTTAGACAATAACTTGTTTGATTTGGATTGAATCATCTTCTAAGCTTGGTTCGTATTGTTTGATGGATTTTGTAGTGTTTTATGAACTGATTCCGTGTTGGTGGATTGATCACTTTCACGCCGTCGTGTCCACGATCTCTTGTCCAGTTTACGGTGGACAAGATAGAACGGATAAGATTCGGTGGACAGGTTACAATGGACAGTTGACGATGAACAACATTTGCTTGATTTCTGAACATTTGTTTTGCTTCTACATGGGCATAAAGAAAGAAGTAGGGTTTGGAAGTATGCTCTAAATAATATGGGAAAAAACACAACGATAATAAGTTAACGTGTACTCGATTTGGGGAAAACCCATCACAATATAAGTTATTTTCTTTGTATGTTTCCAAAAAAATCAATAAAATTAAAAATACCAATTTTGTATTGAATCCATTTTTGAACTTGTATTATTGGGGAAACGCCGACAACTTAAAACACGACATTTTCCGCTTTGGAGAAGCTAGATTCTCTCGCCGCGTTGTAAATTCGCTCCCACCCGAGGGACACAATCTTTGATAGCGATTGAATGGACAGGTTCCGTGGTTTGGGACAGGTTACGATTGCCAGGAATTGGTGGACAGGTTCCGTGGTGGAGCACGCTTGTCTGCTATGCGATGGATAAACTGCGTTGGACAATTTGCGGTGGTAAACGCTTGTCTTGCACTGTGGTCGCTGCCCCTTTGTATTTTCGCTGGACAACGCTTGTACTTGCGATGTCTTTATATACTTTTCCTGTAAATAATACGAAAATAATAAGAAGAAACAACCAATGAGAATGTGGATGACAGAAGTGGTTTGTTAGTAAAAGAAGTGGGCCCCACAACGCAGTAAGAGCTATAAATGTTGGGTCAGTAAAAATCTTTAGATTTGCATCCGGGGGCTGGGAGGTTGACAGCTGTAAAGGGGGTAGATAAACGTGAAATCGTAGAGGTGGATAAAGGTGGTCGTGAATGGATTAGTGGTGAAAAGTTTTCCTGTGAAACTGTGGTTAGAGAGGACGGGCAAAGCATTTGGGAAGGTTAGTTTGCTGGTTACTCTTAACGGGCAAAGAAATTGGGAATGTCCGAATGTGGATATAGTGATTGAAAACAATGTAATGGAATGTAGTGTTTATGCTTTGTTGTTGCAGTGATGGATGAGCAATGTATGGTCATAAGTGGAGAGTGGTTATGGTCGAAAGAGGGGAAGTGGGATTTTCTTATAGATAAAGAGAAGATGTCAAGGATAGTTCAATTTCGGGCGGGAATTTCTATAGGGGAGTTGAAAAAAAAAGTTGTTAAGGAATTCTTTGTTGATGGCGGGGAAGGAGTGTCTGTAACATTGAGTTATTGGCCCCCTAATAGCATGGAACTAGCAACAGGGATCACGACTCCTCCGGTGATGGTCACAAACGAAGGTGCAATTGGTTTTTTCCTGCAACATTATCGGCTTCAAGCAACTATGAATCTATTTGCTAAGTTTGAAGTTAAACGGGAGAGGAGTGTTACAGCTGAGACCGAGTGTGGGGGAAGTGGGTTTAAAACTCCAGTAACGAGAAGAAGTGTTGGTAGTGTTAATTATGATGGGTTTAGCGGGGAGAAGACACCAGAGATGCCAGGTTATCGCAATCTTGTTTCAGGGGGAAGTAACCAGAGTGACTATTTGGGAGCAATTGCAAAGGGCCAGGGTCCTGTTCCTTTGAAAGTGTTTATTGACTTAGCTGATGATGTGATGGAGGCGCCAGTTTTGAAAAAACGACAGCTTGGGTATAAAGACGGCAGTGATTGTAGTGGAATCTTTCCTACTGGGTATAGCGGACAGACGGTAAGCGAGGAAGATGATGAGATAATAAGACGTGCCGAAATATTGGAGGGGGGTTATAAGATGGAGGGGCTGAAATGTAAACTTGATGGTGAAACTATTGAGTCGGATAGTGATGAAGATGATCCTCGAGATACAGCTTCGGAAGATGTTATGACTCATGAGTATGATAAAGAGTTTTGGGAACCATTAATTGATGATCAATTTGGCGGTTCTGACGCGGCAGAGGTGATGTGCGACCCCGTAGAGCCGGGAGATAAAACATGGGATGGGGTAGGTGTAGGTGAAGAAATATGGGGGTCAGCAACTGATGGTTTTGAATTTCCTCCAGTTTACAAAGACAAAGAGGACAGAACGACTCACTCTGGGTGGACCTTACGTGGGGGTCACCATCGAGTGGATGGAGTTAATGGACAGGTGCCCGGGGATGTGGCAGCTTTGGACGATGAGGAGTTTGACATCCCCCCGATGTTTGACGACACCCTCTATGACAGTGTTGATATTCCCGACCTTGATGTTTCTTGCGGGGAGGACAGCATTAAAGTAGGGAAGGTGTATGCGTCAAAGGAAGACTGTAAGATAGCGCTTGCTATATATGCAATTAAGGAAATGTTCCGCTTCTACCAAAGCAAAACGAGGCGTCACAACTTTGTGGTTAGTTGTGTAGATAAACGCTGTGAGTGGCGGGTGTTTGCAAAGGAAGTAAATGACAGCTCTTGTTATGTTATTAAAAAGGCAGAGCTTGAACATACGTGTGATATTGAAACGCGACAGGCGTTTAAAAGAAGCCTCTCGTCCCGTGTCATAGCTGCTGTCTATCGGGCGAAGTATGGGGATCCTGTGAAAGGTCCAAAAGCTAGGGAATTGCAGCGACTTGTACTTGAAGATCTGCGTGTGAATGCTTCATATATGAAGTTTTATAGGGCAAAAGAAAGTGCGGTCGTGGGGGTTAGGGGATCTGAAGACGAATCGTTTCAGAAGCTGCCTGAATATCTCCATATGATCAAGCTTGCAAATCCGGGGACTGTCACTGAGTTGAAAACAGAAGTTGATGAGGATGGATTGGTTAGATTCAAGTATGTGTTCCTCTCATTTGGGGCTTCACTGGTTGGATTTAGGAGGGTTCGGAACGTAGTAGTGTTAGATGGGACACATTTGGGAGGCAAATACAAGGGTGTTTTACTAACTGCGAGTGGCCAAGATGCGAATTTCCAAGTATTTCCGCTAGCTTTTGCAGTTGTTGACAGTGAGAATGATGCTTCGTGGATATGGTTCCTGCAGGTGTTGGAGCGTTTGCTTGCAGATAGCAATAGATTGACCATCATCTCTGATAGGCATCAGTCCATTAAGACAGCGAAGAAAACAGTTTATCCAAAAGCACATCATGCAGCGTGTATTGTTCATTTGCAAAGGAATGTCACATCCAGGTATAAAAACAAGGGGCTGGCAAAGTTGGTGGTTAGGGCTGCCTTTGCATTTAGCATTGGAGAGTTCAGGGAGGAATACGGGAAGGTGAAAGCAATGAACGGGGACTGTGCACGTTACCTAGAGAAAGTAGGTATAGCTAGTTGGGCACGAGCATATTTTCCAGGGGATCGTTATAATATGATGACGAGTAACATTGCTGAAACTCTTAACAAGGCTTTGCTTGAAGGAAGGAATTCCCCCATCGTTGAGCTATTGACTTTTATTCAGAGAATGATGACAAGATGGTTTGCTGCTAGGAGGAAGAAATCAGCTAAACATAGAGGGGTTGTGACTCCAGAGGTGGATAAGCAGATGACAACTAATATGAAAACGGCTACAGGGAGCAAAATTAACAGTGCATCTTGCTGGAGTGTGGAGATTGTTGGGCGCTTTGGTAAGAAGCACCATGTAATCTTAAATGACCGTAAGTGTACTTGTAGGGTGTTTCAGAAGTTACAGATCCCCTGTGGGCATGCGTTAATGGCGGCGGACTCGGTGGGCCTTCCAATTGGTAGTTTGGTGGGCGAGTGTTACAAAACGGGCACATGGATAGAAACTTACAAAGAGGTAATTTGCCCAGAAGGGGACCCAAAAGATGCAGACATTCCGCCCGAGGTTAGCAGCATGCATTTGTTGCCTCCTAAAACAAGAAGGCCATCTGGCCGCCCCAAGGAAACACGTTATCCATCAACCGGCGAATTTTCGGTAAGTTTGTTGTTGTACCTTGATGTGAAGACCCGTAAAACTAAGTGTATGTATTTTTTTTGGTAGGTTACACGGGTGAAGAAGACAGTTCCGAACAAGTGCACTAGGTGTGGGATATCAGGACACAACAGAACGAGGTGCTGCAATCCAATCTGATGCTGGGGAACCAAGGAGAAGGGGGGAATTTTTTGGGGGGGAGGGGGAGATGTATTTTTGAACAAACTCTTAAAGAAGAAGTTGTTTTGGGAATGGATATAGTAATGTCGGATGTAAAATGTTTAATTTAATGTTGACAGACCTTGGATGTTCAAAGGAAAGCATCCACTACTGTGTTTGTAGCAGGCGGTACCAAATATCCAGTATCCGAAAATCTGTGTCCACAGGTGTAGAATCCAATAGGAAAGTATTGTTCCGATACGAAAGTATCCGGTAATCTGTGTCCAGTATGCGATAATCTGTGTCCACGGGTGTAGAATCCAATAGGAAAGTATCCGATAATATGTGTCCAGTATCCGATAATCTGTGTCCTATCATAATGCCGAATCCAATAGGAAAGTATTGTTCCTATTGCCCAGGAATGCGCTATCCACGAAGCAGTATCCAATAAACAGAACAGAACCGGGTGCTGCAATCCAATCTGAAGCAAGTGCCCACCAAGGGGATCAGGTGTGTTTTTTTGGGGAGGGGGATGTATTATCACAAACTCTTTAAGCAGTGTCCAATTAACTGTGTCCAGACTCTTAAAGAAGAAGTTGTTTTGGGAATGGATATAGTAATGTCGGATGTAAAATGTTTAATTTAATGTTGACAGACCTTGGATGTTTAAAGGAAAGCATCCACTACTGTGTTTGTAGTAGGCGGTACCAAATATCCAGTATCCGAAAATCTGTGTCCACAGGTGTAGAATCCAATAGGAAAGTATTGTTCCGATACGAAAGTATCCGATAATCTGTGTCCAGTATCCGATAATCTGTGTCCACGGGTGTAGAATCCAATAGGAAAGTATTGTTCATATTGCCCAGGAATGCGCTATCCACTAAACAAAAGCAAGTGCCCACCAAGGGGATCAGGTGTGTTTTTTTGGGGAGGGGGATGTATTATCACAAACTCTTTAAGCAGTGTCCAATTAACTGTGTCCAGAAATCCACTACCTACGGTCGAATACGACATTTGTCTCCAATGGAATGTTTGGTCTATAGGGTGTGATAACAATTGATAAAAAGCCAATTGATAACAGATGTTTTGTCCACCAAACGGTATCCATATCAAAAGGAAAGAGGCAATTAGAGTAAAATTTGATTTCTGACATAGTTAATAACACAAAAGATAGGAAATGCAATTGTTCCGACATAGACAGTGAGTGAGTTAACGGAAGAGACACTACTTAGCAGGGGAAATAAGAGCAATAAGCATAAGAAAAGCTAGGAATGCACATGCGAGAGAAGCCACAATCATCTCCTTCGCATGGGGTCCCCTGATGGAACGACCTAAGGGAGAACCCTGAACAACAACCCGAGAGAAATGTTGGAGCTCCATAACCTGAGTAAGTAGCGCGTTGTAGTCTTGGCCACCTTGAGCTAGTAATGCCAGTATCGATTGAAGCTGAGCACGAATATCTTGTAGATTATCCCGGTGGTCATCCAATTCTTTGGTTAGATCAGCAATCTCCTCAATTAGTGCCTCATCCAAGCATTTCTTCATGTCGCAGAAACGGAACTTAAGGAGACACACAATTAAACAATCCGTTGGAGACTGAGTAAGACAAATTAAAGGTTTAACAATCGGGGATTGGGAGTTACCTCTCTCCTGGGGCACCCGAAGTATTTGATACAAGGGTTACCAACTGGTTGAGAAACGACGATGGCGTCATCGCAACAGTAACACATGGCCGGGATCCCTCGACCGCCTAAATTCTCCATCGAGTCAAGGCTGGGATTATCTGATGAGCGATTGGCGTGAATGTCCGGCATGATTACTGAATCGCGGGATACGCTTGTTTCCCTGTAGAAATTTGGTAGACCTTAGATCCTAGATCCAAAGTGTGGAAGGCGGGCGGCGTTTTAACCCTAAAATTGATGGTGAAAAGACGGAAAAGCCCGCGGGTCGGTTTTGTACAGTTGTATATCTATCATGGCCGGTTATTGGGAATTAACAAAAGACTGGGTTTTAGGGATTAGTTTTCCCCCAACGGCGAAGGGAGAGGAGAATGAGTACATCAAAGAATCAGAGAGCTTCTCCCGTGAGTTCAGGTACGTTTATAATTTCGATGTTTTGGGCAACTGTTTACTGGTAAATTGGTGAAAATACTGAAAATCAATGGGAGATCTGCAGGGTTGAGTGTTAGTATGAGGAAGGGTTTACGGGTAGGAGAAAGAGGATTTCCAAATGCATGTCGATGTGGCGAATCTACTGTGATGCGGACTTCAACCACTGCTAAAAATCCTGGAAGGTTGTTCCATTGTTGTCGGAATGGATCTGAAACGGTAAGCACTAGACAATGTTGTTTTGCGAATAGTTTTGAGAACTATGTAATTAAAAAATGGTTATTATTTTGCGTTAGTAGAAAAACCATTTGTTCAAATGGGCCGATGAGTCGATGATTGAGGAGATAGATGACCTGAAGGATGCTCTGCGTTCATCTTCAAAGGAGATTGATCTCATGGAAGACAATATTCGGGGATGTGATAAGAAGTACGAAGACCTGAGAAGCCGCGTATTCGGATATGAGAAATGTTTGTCTGAAATGGAAGGAGAATTACGGTTGTTGAAGACAATTCTGATTTGTGGATTACTTTTGATTGCTTGCTACTGTTGTATATGTGCATAGATAGCTCGTGACCTGTTTCTGTGTAATCAACTGGTCTGTGTATCTGTGTATTGCGGGTTTTATTAGTTGGCACCCTAGATTTTGGCGCATCCAACATACGGTGGCCGCGCAGAGACAACCAGGTTTGACTAATCCGACGGATGGTGTCCATTCGGGGAAATGAAAAGCAATGTATTATGTTATGGGATGTGTAGTAGGTTTGGTTGCCGGCTACTGTTTGTACTGTGAATATTTCGTTCTTTCATAAATGGCTGTTAATATCAAACGTAGAAGTCTAACCATGCATTCCATGTAACCAAAACCCCCCCAAAACATTGACGAAAAATGACTGACTATTAGAACCCATTTCGTTTATTAGGGCGGTTGAATCATCCAACAAATAGCAAAAAGAGGAAAAAAGTACAACGATGATTCACCCATTTTAGTGGGCAAAAAGAAGTATTTAGGGGCGTCCAGTATATTGAATCCACTGAAAAGACATCCAGGTGTGACCCCATCCGACGTATGTTGTCCACACAACCGAATAAATGAAAGGCAATGTAGTTTGCCCTGGGCATAGTAAGTTCTTTAGCTATTTAAGTGGAATCGAAGGGTGATAAAATGGGTGTATACGGAGTTCATGCAGTTGAAAGCATCCATTCAAATGTATCCACGCTGTCTAACCATGTAAACAAAACATTGACTCATCGACCAAAAATAGTGGCCCAACCAAATTAGTAGAGGCTTGGAGACAACGTTGGAGACACACAACGTTGAATCATCAAACATATGGGTGAGCTTGCTATACAAAAGCGACTGCCCCAAGACTGGTACAGTAGAGACATATACATAAAGGCTACACAAACACAAACGGCGCCAAAAAGATTTTATTTTGCCGCAGTGGGGAAATGCAAACAGAGACACCCTAAAAAGGCCATTCGAGAACATGAGCATGGATGGTTTCGCAGAAAAGAAAAGCCTCTTCTTTCCAAAAGCAAAAGTCGCAAACCTTCTGATCGTCATGGTAGCCCCAATTGTGTCTAAGACAACCACATTTTGAGTGGGCTATAGAATTCCCCAACATTTGTTTCCGTTGCACAAACTCGACGGGTAGTGGATATGGCCAGGCGCGTCTATTGGATCCTGCTATAGCCGTTCTTAGTTTGACTGCATCATCGCGGGGGATGAGAGCGGGATTGGAGAAGTCGAAAGGGTTGCCGTCCATAACCAAACAAAGCATGTGGTAACAATATTTGGCAAGCATGCCCCCTCTGTTAGCGCCTTCGCCGAGCATAGCAAGGCCTTCATCTAGAAAATGAAGGCGGAAGAAATGAGAAAGACCCTTCAATATAAGGGCAGATGGGTTACCACTTTGGAGGCAAGACAGACGGAAAGCGGTGAGCGCTGGGCCGGGCAACCTATTAGGGCATTGCATAAAGAACAGGTCGACATTCCGCAGCAAGTGGGGCTGTTGAGAAAGTTCATTAAACTCTCTAAGAGCAATCTTGCATGATGAGAAATCAATGATCGACGAACTCCCGATGCGGATTAAAATGTCGTTTAGTATATCAGAAGGCAACGTATGAAGGGGGGGAATATTATCCATCGATTTTTGAGCGTTGGTAGTGCAATGGTTTTTTTGTTTTGGCCGGAGAGACGATGGTGAGAAGGCAAGGAGAAGGAAGCTTAAAGGGGAAGGGAAGTTGGGAGGAAGATATGGTTTACACGAACACAGGTGTCCGTTGGAGAAGATGACTCCTGGTTTTGACGTGACCATTGAGCAACCCATAAAGTGGTATTTTAAATGAAGAATAAATTCCAAATCAAATCAAAATGAAGGAGATAATCAATAATAACAATATTTGGCCTCGGGGCGTGACCATTGAGCTAAACACCTCGGGACGTGACCATTGAGCAACTCTGGAAGTTTGATCGACGGTTATGATTAAATGAGGAATTCAAAGGACTCTAATTATAAATTTTTTTTGTGAATTATAAAGGTAAGGGTGACGTAATCAATCAGGTTATCTACTAACTTAGTCAAAAACTTGTCAGAACCTCTAAACAGTCGCATCTGTAACCACGCTTAGCAGAAGACATAATTGTGTCTACTAATGAGGGCCCACCTATCCACGCATATCTAGTACTGAGGGCCCACTTATCCACGCATATCTACTACTGAAGGCCCAACTATCCACGTGGATTTGGGGTTGTGGTTGAAGTCCTTATCCCCACTATGTTTACAAAGGGGTGTGTGACCATGCTTAGCTAGCCACGCTTAATGTTTGAATACAACAACAACCATGCTTACAAAAGTGTTAGTACCGACATATCAATCGTAGACTAAAGATGGACAAAAGATGGTGGGAAATTAGGTAGCAAACGAACAAGATCACCGTATGTCTCTAAAAAAAGCAACCGCCAAAATACAAACATGGATAGATCCGAATGAGAGGGCCTAAGTAGAGACGTTAGGCACGTAAAGAGGAACAACTAATTCCTGGAAAATCCCCATAGCATACTGCTTTCTGAATGCATCAACTACAGAATCATTTATTCCAGCCATACCCGGGTGAGGATCCCCGTGGGCATGCAACTCGAGGAATTTAATTGCGACCGGACCGCAGTCACCGGATCTTTTATTTTCGTAGATGCCCTGCACGCGTCCACATGTAAATGGTTTGAGACCATGTTCCTTTGTGGCTTTCGTTGGACACAGCTTTTGGACAATGTATGGGAGAAAACCAACAACAGACTCCATTGCTTTGGTAAATTTTCTTTCGGAGTACAGAGAAGGGAAAGGATCCAGAACCTCTACAAACCAGCCTGGCAGATTGATTGCCAGTCCCACCCAATGTTTGTCATCCCAAATCATCGGAGCATAGATGGTGTCGATATCCGTAAGCCACCTATGCCCCGGGGTGTTGACAAATTTTGCAAGCTTCTCATCCCATCGGTGCCTTTCCTTGTCTTTAGCAGCCTTCAAAGAGCGGTATTTCCCTTGAAGGTGGTTGATTAGCCATGGGGAAGCAAAAGAGGAACGTTCAATTCCCAGGATTCGCATGTGCCGGTTTCCTAGCAATGACATAATAACCTCCATGTGCTGCGGTTGTTTTAAAGGAACACACTTAAAAACCTCCAAAACAGCTGCAAATTTATTTGGGGAGGTTTGAATGTATAGAAAAAAAGGTGTGAATGATATACCAGAGTTGAGATCCATTCTTGTGGGCTGGCGAGAGTTAAGAGGAACTCATTGTCAAATTCGTAGTGAGAAGCGGTCAAGTGTTTACTGAGGGAAAATACAGCTTGAAATTAGTAAATAGAGGAGGCGTTTAATGGGGGAGAAGGAGT
>PKML01037773.1:411915-438249 GCA_002933935.1 Eutrema yunnanense
AGATTGACAAAGCCCATCTCCAGGGCATGATTTAGAGCTGCGTGGATGGCTTAAGCTTCCGCCATCAATATAAAGTTATAAACCAAAAGATAAAAAAATATGTAAGCTATGTCTCTATAAATAATAATATAAATGTGTACAATGCCTGTGGCAGAGGTAAAGAGCAATTAGAGGGGGTCAAGTGGCCTATGCGAAATTTTGAAAATAATGTAATTTTTATAAAATATTTTATATTGACCCTAGTAGAAAATAATTATTGACCCCTATTAAATTTAATTTAATTATGGCCTAGTAACTTTATTAAATATTAAAAGTGTTAGTCCAATAAAACTCATCACAAATAATTTTAAAATAAAACTAAATCCATTAAAATAAGTTAAACCTAATTATTAATATTATTTTAGTTTAGTTTAGTTTTTTTTATCTTCTTCCTTTTTTTTCCTTTTAAATCATTTAGTTTATTTTATTTTGAAGTTATGTTTGATTCTTTCTATTGCGACCGCAACCGTTGAAATGTGCTTCTCTGCAATGAATATTATGAAGATAACCTAACATCCAGGGGCGGAGCCACGTCCACCAGCATGGGGCCAGTTGCCACCAGTCAAGTTATTATTTTCTTTGTTAATTACTTAGACCAATATTAAATGCCCCCACTAAGCGTCGGACTTGAGACAGAGATTGACAAAGCCCATCTCCAGGGCATGATTTAGAGCTGCGTGGATGGCTTAAGCTTCCGCCATCAATATAAAGTTATAAACCAAAAGATAAAAAAATATGTAAGCTATGTCTCTATAAATAATAATATAAATGTGTACAATGCCCGTGGCGGAGGTAAAGAGCAATTAGAGGTGGGGGTCAAGTGGCCCATGTGAAATTTTGAAAATAATGTAATTTTTATTAAATATTTTATATTGACCCTAGTCGAAAATAATTATCGACCCCTATTAAATTTAATTTAATTATGGCCTAGTAACTTTATTAAATATCAAAAGTGTTAGTCCAATAAAACTCATCACAAATAATTTTAAAATAAAACTAAATCCATTGAAATAAGTTAAACCTAATTATTAATATTATTTTAGTTTAGTTTAGTTTTTTTTATCTTCTTCCTCTTTTTTTTTCCTTTTAAATCATTTAGTTTATTCTATTTTGAAATTATGTTTGATTCTTTCTATTGCGACCGCAACCGTTGAAATGTGCTTCTCTGCAATGAATATTATGAAGATAACCTAACATCCAGGGGCGGAGCCACGTCCATCAGCATGGGGCCAGTTGCCACCACTCAAGTTATTATTTTCTTTGTTAATTACTTAGACCAATATTAAATGCCCCCACTAAGCGTCGGACTTGAGACAGAGATTGACAAAGCCCATCTCCAGGGCATGATTTAGAGCTGCGTGGATGGCTTAAGCTTCCGCCATCAATATAAAGTTATAAACCAAAATATAAAAAATATGTAAGCTATGTCTCTATAAATAATAATATAAATGTGTACAATGCTCGTGGCGGAGGTAAAGAGCAATTAGGGGGGATCAAGTGGCCCATGTAAAATTTTGAAAATAATGTAATTTTTATTAAATATTTTATATTGACCCTAGTCAAAAATAATTACTGACCCCTATTAAATTTAATTTAATTATGGCCTAGTAACTTTATTAAATATTAAAAGTGTTAGTCCAATAAAACTCATCACAAATAATTTTAAAATAAAACTAAATCCATTAAAATAAGTTAAACCTAATTATTTAGTTTAGTTTAGTTTTTTTTTATCTTCTTCCTCTTTTTTTCCCTTTTAAATCCTTTAGTTTATTATATTTTGAAGTTATGTTTCAATTTTTCTATTGCGACCGCAACCGTTGAAATGTGCTTCTATGCAATGAATATTATGAAGATAACCTAACATCCAGGGGCGGAGCCACGTCCACCAGCATGGGGCCAGTTGCCACCACTCAAGTTATTATTTTCTTTGTTAATTGCTTAGACCAATATTAAATGCCCCACTAAATTATCAGTTACGTTTTTGCCCCGTTCAATTTTTAATTTCTTATCTCTCTCTTATTTTTTTTAATTTATAAAACCAACTAATAGTTCAAATGAAAGTTCTAACTTTATTGAATTGATTCAACCCACAAATAATATAATACATTAAATAAAAAAAGGAAATACCCTAAAATAACACAAAATTATTTATTTTTGTTCTTAAAATAGCACAAATAATATAATACATCCTCTGTTTAATAAATATTGTTTACTATGTTAATTTTTTCGTATATCAATATTTGCTACATGAATAAATAAATAATTTTTTTCTTACATAAATATTGTTAATATTTTAGATTAATTTATTTGTACTTATTGTTTATATATAATTGTATCATTTTTATTTTTATTATTTTATTTTAACATATATTTTATAATTTAAGTGTGTACAAAAAACGATCTGAACCGAACCGAACCAAATTTGAAATCCGAAAAGTGAACCTAATCGGACCAAAACCTAACTCCTAAGTCTATATATATATACCCCCAATAAAATATATTTCTAGATTTGCCACTGTCTAGCATAATAGTATTGATGATGGCCTTTTAAACAATTATCTATAGTTTATTTTATTGAAAAATATGTGATTGACACAATGACAAATGAAACACTGATAAAAATGATTTCAAGATATGAGAGTGAGCGTAGTGTATAATTTGAAATGTATATTAATGGTGATATTTTTATTTTTTCAATGAAATTTATGCAATTATTTTTAGATCAAAAATTTTATTATGACCCCGATAAATATTTTCTCTAGCTCCACCATTGAATGTGTATTATAGTTTCTATTACAAACTTTACATATGCGACTTAAATTGATTCGCAATAGAAACTTGACTAAGAAAATTACTATTGTTTCTTTTTTTTTTACAGTTTTTTTTATAACCTACCATTGTTTTATGAGAAATTGCAGTAAATGGTAATTGATAATTCCAAAATTAAGTCCAACCTTTTTGACACTGTTCAATCGGTTCTATTCATAAGAAAATGTCCAAAAATCTTTACTCTACAATATATTACATGTGCCTTTATCAGATCACATAAAAAATCGGACCCACCACTTTTGCATGTATCAGCTGCGGCAAATCAATGGATATGGATTCTTGGCGACTGGGTAATATTGTTGTTGGAGACGGGAAAACACTTCTTGTTGTCTCGGTATCTGAGTTAACTGGACAACAATACAAATAGCAGTTAACTTCGCATAATTGTTAACACTGCAAACACTTATCAATTTTTCGAATAGATACTAACCAAAACCCGATGTTGTTGGGATAACACTTTGTTCTCATAGTATATGAGTTAAATGGAAAACAATTTAAATAGCCGTTAACTTCGTATTAATTATTAACATTGTAAACCCTTCTCAATATTTTGAATAGGAACTAACCCACACTAGGTGTTGACGTGATAACTCTTCGGGTTGTATCGGTAGTCGCGTTATTCGAGTTACCGATACAACAATACAAATACATGTTACATTCGACTTAAACAATTACCTTGTAAACACTTCTCAATATTATTGTAGTATAGTTAAAAGGTAATTTTATTGTTGAAAACGGGTTAACACTTCTTGTTGTCTCCGTATCTGAGTTAACTGGACAACAATACAAATAGCAGTTAACTTCGAATGAATTATATACCCTGTAAATACTTCTCAACACTTAAGAGTAGATACCAACTCAAATCCATTGTTTGCTGGATAACACCTCTTGTTGTCCCGGTTTATGAGTTTAATGAATCTTATGGAGGCAACTGAAGATACGAATTGTATCTTATCAGACAGAGCATTTAATTCTCTCAGCATCCTCTCTCATATATGGTTATTATCGGGTACAATCACCCATGAAATTATAGTTATCTAATTTTCAATTATCTCTTATCTTTTTCTTTATTTTTCCATCTTTTGTTGATATTGACTCATTTTACTCATTAATTTTCAGTGAACAAATAATTTAATCGACAATGATTTTATCGATTTGAAAAATTTATTTGTTTGGAAAAGTAAACAAGTGTATATCTAGTAATCAAATAATTTAATCGACAATGATTTTATCGATTTGAAAATTTTATTTGTTTGGAAAAGTAAACAAGTGTATATCTAGTAATATAATGTTTAAAACACAGATTACCTCTCAAACTATAAAGCTTAATTTATTTGCGTGAAGGCACAAATAAAATCCCAAGATAGTACTCTATTTTTGGAACTTTAGATTTTAAGTCAATGGTAGTGGTTTTTAGCCAAACCTTTTGAGTTGTAAAGATGGAATGTTTTATTGTCATAAATCACTTATACCTTAAACATTATTTTATTTTCTTACTTAAAATAGAGATAATCTAGTTATTTTTTTCGTGCATTGGCGAAACTTCTTTCCGTTAGCACTTAGTTGTTACGAAAGAAACACGACTTAGATATTCAACTCTATAGATGTACCAAAAATATCTACCAAATTCATTGCACCTGTTATTTTCATAATTAGGCTTTTATATTTTCCTACTTTTCATTGAAATCAGAAAACTAAGAATATGAGAACGATATAACAACGTGCGTATTGAATATTAGTTAATTTATACAGTAACAGTATAATACGCAGAATATAATATGTAACGTACGAATATATCAGATGTTTTGAAGTGCGTACGTAAGTTTTAAAAAAAAAAGTTTCTTAAAAAAAGATTTTTAGGATCCTCTTTTGTTAGATGTATACGATTTCAATTATACATCGAATGTATTCAACGAAAGAGTTCTAAATATTTAGATATCACATATTAATTAAGGAAAAATTTGGTTAATATATATATATATACAAAGTTGAAGGAACTTCTACCCCTCTGACTCTGGTTGACTAAGGGACTTATAAGGACTAAGGTCCATATTGTTTTAAAATTAATAAATTATGAAAGAATTTTATTTTCTAGAAGCATATATGACTTTAATTCCGACAAAGTCTAGCTCATCCATTTTTCATAAATACCAATAAGAAGAACCTGATATTTATTTATATATCTTAGCAGTTTATTTCTGATATTAATTGTTTACGACTAAGGTCAATAAGCCTGACTTAAATTGATAAGCACATAAAAATTATACTTATAGTTTTTTAAAATCTAAAATACAATTTTTATAGTAAAATCTAAAATACATTTGTCAACACACGAACACTTTCTCCCTAGATGTAGGCAACTAATTTCGACAGGGTTATCATAGTATTCAATAATTATTCTTATATGTGTGGGCATATCAGCATATGTATATATATATATGCAGATATACCTACCAATGTGTAGATATATATGCGTGCGTGTATAATGTATTTTACTATCTTTTTTTTTTTTTTGTAAAAGAAGGATAAGGTAATTGAGATAGGGCAATCCAATGGCTAATTAATGATGTCCAATTGTGTTTTACTATCTTATTACAACCAGACGACATTTTGTCATGAAATTGTAATAATAACTTTTCTCCCTAAAACATTATTAGAAATTCAGTTATTTTAACATATTATTTTGTATATTTTCAACCACACAAGTCGGTTCTTTTAGTCAACAAGATCTCCACTATTCTTACGACAATTTTACATAATAATTGGAAAAAACAATCTACAAAACTAAAAATTATAACTAAGAATGAATGTTTCTTGTTTTTTTGCCCCGTAAATATTTATATATCTTAGACTAGCTAATTAATCTAAAAAATTTACAGTTATAAAATTAGTTTTCCTACAAACTGATATCACCACTTAATTTTATTAATTTTGGAATTTAAACTGTATAGTATATGACGTCAAAAACAAAACAAAAAAACTGTAGAGTATATGATCTTTTTCAGATGGTTTGTAAAATTTGCATTTGCAATATGTTGGAAATTGAATTGTCAGTCATAGATATATACTATAGATTGGATCAATCACTTAACTATATAATTAGATTAATCTGATGTACATGTACGATAGAATTATTATTTATAAGGTATAAATCCTTTACCATTTTAATAGTGGAATTCACATTGTCATTTTGAATAAGGATTACTATAGCGTATATTTCAAGCGATAGACTGTTGAATTTTAATATTATTAATGACTACTGACTAAATAAAGAATATGGATCCCCAATTCTCATGATCTAATTATATTATATATTAGCCATGGGGCCCTTCAAGTATGGAAAAGTTTCCTTTTTGACGAGGTCGGTGGATATATCAATCCTCAAATATATTTCGCCTTTTGAATATATATGTAAATTTTTATAACAAATATGTTGTGTTTTTTTTGCTAAAAGATATAAAAAATAAGTAAAATAAGAAAATAATATGTTATATTCTCAAATGGTTTTACGAGTGTTTTACTTTAGGGGTTTGAAATGGTGTACAATGTAGAACCAAAACTAAATGATGCATTGTTAATAGTTAAAAGATTTCAAAATTATTGTTTTTTAAGAAATAATATTGCAACTAATTTTTCAATCTAGAAGTTGTTAGATTTAACAAATTTATTTTCTGGTATAACAAAAAATATTTTGTATCTATAACTATGTAGTTTTATAAATTCAATTGACGAATCCAATGATATATGAAAATTTTACATTGACAAATACAACATTTGGTTCAAAACGTTAGAACGACAATCGAAAATTATGTTTATGCGATTTTTTTTAATTTCAATGATTCTCTTGTTAATTAGCAATGAACTTATTTCAATGAATTTCTCTTCTACATATTTAAGCCTTATCATTATTATTATTATTTTTTGCTAAGAAAACCTTATCATTTAGTTATGAAAGATACTTATTTTTCTAATGGTCTATGAACTGTGCGAGTGTGAATGGTCAGTGACGTAAAAAGAATGGTCATGATCAAATGTTGATAATGGCTAGGATGGTCAAACCATAATACGCACATATATTTATTTATTGGATTTGCTTATATCTTACCTGCCTTAATTCTATTATTAACCACTCTCGAATTAGTTTTTGATCTTACCAATCAAATTACTTTCTAGTCATCTTTATCTCAATAGGTAGATAGCGAAGTCTAAAACTTACAGGTTAAAGTAATATTATTTTTTCTTGGCATGACCAAATTCATTATTTAATTCATTTAAATTACCACCTCAACGTTTATAAAATGCTTGTTTATTTAAAGATTTTGGACACGTATATACTAACAATTGGATCTAGCTAGTATAAGAACTTTCTGCGACTAGCTAGCAATCATCCTGTTTCTGCCTACATTTACTCACTTTTGTTGTAGTTTTTCTAGTCAAACTCGATAATGGTTTAGAGTTTTATAATCCAATGCAAGGTTTTCTCTAGGGGTGGGCACGGAGCGGATATCCCGAAAAATTTTACTATTTGTGATTTGCTCCGTTTTTACCGAATATCTAATTTTTTTATTTGCTTTGCTCCGGAAAAATACGGATATCCAGAAATCCGGATATCCGGAAAATTTACGGATATTTGCGGATATCCGCGGATATCTATTGCACTTCATTCAATACAAACAAAAACTAAAAAAAAGAGAGGTTATAATGCATATTTTTATCCAATATGAACTAACAAGTAAAATCATTTGGTTTCATTTTTTTATATAAAGAATGATAGACAAAATAATCATACAAACAATTAATATCTTCATTTAAACTTCAGTATAAATATTTTTATTAATATTCAATTTATTATTATAGAGTTTATATATTTGTATCGTGCATATTTTCTTTTTGAATTTTTTATTTATTAAAAAATAAAGAAAATGTAAATAAACATTATAAATTTATAACATATTATGTATATATATGATCTACGGATCGGAGCGGATATCCGGCCTTCCTAAATTTAGTATTTGTGATTTGCTTTGTTTTAGACGGATACTACATTTTAGTATTTGTTTTGCTTCGAATCTTTACGGATATCCGGATTTTTCGGATCGAATCGAGACAAATATCGGATCGAAGCGAATCTAACGGATAATTTGCCCAGCCCTAGTGTGTGGTAAGAAGTTGAAATAAATGAATGTTTTAGCATTGAGATCAGAAGAAATTTATTTAAGTAGTGGTGGTCTAGTATTCCGTTTACACTTCATTTTGGTCTAGAAAAAATTTGCTTGTAGTATGTTTAAAATCTGACCACGCCTATTTTAAGAGATAATATTGGTGTTTTCCATAGGAGGAGGCTGTGTGGAGCTAACTTGTTTCAATAATATGTATTTGAGGCAAAAGGACAAACTCTTTGATGGGCTTTGCAATAAGTGTATACCTTATATACATGACCTTTTTTTTTCTTTTACTTGCAAGTTGCAATAGACATTGCTACATGATTACAAAGAATAAAAGATGACGACATTGCTACAAAAAGAGCCGAGCCGTGAATTAAGGTTACAAGCCAACAAATATGCTCCACTAATTAATGTAATAATTTGTCAACCTCTACTTAACATATTATCTTTCAAGCCAAAGCTTCTCTTGTAGTCTTGTTTATAACTAGAACCAGTTCTGACTACATAAATAAATACATTTTGCAAAAAAAAAAAAACATCTGTTACATAACTAAAGAAGACTATGTTTAAAATGAAATGCTAAAAGAAAAACTAACACTCTGTATAATTTTGGCTTTGTCCAAGTTCCGATTTTTGGTTAGTTGATATTTACAGAAAACAAAGGGAAAACTGTTGCTCATTACCTATTGTAGACAGAACGGAGTCGATCCATCTGTCAAACATCGAAACCATTCGGTCATTTTTGGCTCGGATGCTATGACTGAGGAGTTACACTTTCGAAAGGATTACAATGCCGTATCTTGACATTGATTACGTTTTCTGATTCTTCTTCACTGTTGACAATTTCACAACACTGTCTACGTGGTGCCTGTAAACCCCATAAAAAAAAATTATATATAGTCAACTATATATGTTTTCAATAACAATAAAAAATCAAAAGTAGAAGTTATATAACTATAAATCAAAATATTCATCATACCATATCCATGAAAGGTGTTAATGTTGATCTATCGGTTATTTCATTGTTTAATACTCGCTGTTTAATTGTTTATTCTGTCACGAATTTTCATGTCTATAATGGATTTATTATATGATGTACGCGAAAATTTCAAATTTACATATAAGCGGATAATTTTACATACCATTTTCCAGAGATCCGGCATCCACTTAGTAACGGAGACGTCGATGAACTCGACGGAACTGGCACGAGAATATTCGGGCGATTCACATTGCGTGTCGCTCACTTCAACATGCTTCCGATAAGTCGTAAGAGTCTGACCCGACCCGACTTCATAAACCCGGTCCAGGAAATAAACAATGGGTCTCTCACAAGGATCTTCGCTATTGGGTCGGGTATCCAACGAGAAAGGCTCGGAGCTAGACGTCCGCCACGACTTGAACGTAAGGAACGGCGTCTCAAGCTCCTTAGCCGTGACTAGGGACGGATAAATCTGAATAGTGTAGCCCCATGAAACGGAGACAGACCAGTTCCGGGTCGGGTCATGGCAGAAACTGTGCTGGAGGATCCGGCTTGGATCCGTATTGTAGGCCGATATGAGTCTTCTTAGGGCGTCGATTTGGGTCGTCGCCGGGAAAATCGGGTCGACGTAGTCGAGGTGGTGGAGCGATACCAGAGGAGCCACAGGATGCGCAGCCAGTAACCCGTACGGGTTGCCACGTATGTCAATCTGGATTTGATCATGCAAAGAAAATCATTAAATCCGATATTATTGTTTCAAATTTTTAGAAATTACACACCAATATGCCACGAGCTATTATTATGGAATTAAAATGATCAGTTTATTATATACTTCCCATAAATATTTTAAAATAAAAATAAGAAAATATCTCAATACCGTGATTTACGATCATTTCCATTTTTAAATATCTTGAGTTAATTATTTTGAAGTGTAAACTGGCAAGGGATAAGATATTCGAACGTTTTGAAATTTGAAATTGAATATTCAAATCAAGAAAAACAAGTATTTGACGGGGAATCTTATAATTTCGTAGCTAAGCGTTAGATAAGTAAAGAAGTGAATTTCCATTTATTTTATTAGGCATGATAAGTAAATTTCCAGAAATGAAAAAGAAAAAAGGGAAATTGCGAATATACCTGATGAAACCCTAGTTCCTTGGTGACAGGAACTCCAATCTCGCTAATACAACCTTCAATCTTCTGATCAGATCCATATAACGATGCGTATCGATCAATACAGCCATCGAGTATCTTTACAAGCTCGACGGCCAATGGATAGCTAATTGCTATTCCTCCGCCACCGTAAGCCATGGCGTAGGAGTGAACGATGTCTTGTTCGACACTCTCCGAGTTTCCTCCGATGTAATACATTTGATTGTGATCGTACTTATTGAGAACCGTTATGAGATTGTCAACAAAGAAAACGGTGTCGTCGTCACCCATCACGAACCATCTCACGTTCGTTAACTCTAGCTCAAAACTTTCCTTGATGATTCTCGCCATTCGTATGGCCGATCTTGAACCAAACCTTTTTAAAAAAATGAAAAAAAACATTGGATGAATACATTAATATCCATTCTAATACATTATTGTCACAATATATTGTATAACGTAGACAAAATAGCTAGATCACTTGACTAAGATTCAATGGTTGAAAGAATTAGGTGAAT
The DNA here is from genome assembly GCA_002933935.1 of Eutrema yunnanense. NCBI lineage: Eukaryota > Viridiplantae > Streptophyta > Magnoliopsida > Brassicales > Brassicaceae > Eutrema > Eutrema yunnanense. Next base: position 422,598 of record PKML01037773.1, read on the forward strand.
AGTTAAAATAGAAGTAGAAATAGTTTATACCAGCAAGTGTAATTGAAACGGGAGGTGTCCGCTGAGACTTGGTACGGTGGAGAAGTCGGGAGCCACGTCATATTAAGAGGCGGTTCCTCGTCAAGCCAGACGAAGCCGCGGGTGTCGTTGGGACGCCACCAGAGCTCGGAGTAGCGGCTGCGATCTTCCCACGTTTGAATGGAGCCACCAATCCCAAAAACTATGTGGGAGACATTCGTGGCTTCTGAGGACTGCTTCTGACGAAGGATGTCCGAGGAGGAATTGGTGGTGGATGTTACATTATCACGGCCAAAGCGACGGTGGCTCGCGATGCGGTGGCAATCGGAGCAACCGGAGAAGATGATGTAGAAGAAGATCATAGCAACGGAGATGAAGATGCATATAGTGAAAAAGAGCTTGTTGACGACGGAAAGAACATTGCCTGGTTTAACAGTCGTTGTCGGGAAAATCGACGGCGGTTTGTGGCGGAGCTTAAACGGATCGAAGATGGCCATATTTTTTTTGGACTTTTTTTTGTGTATGAATGTTTTTATGTGTGTTTGATGTTATTATGCGGGATTGGATCTTACTTTTGATCTATACGAATGTAATACGACTGTACAAATAGGGTTTAGTGAAAATAATCAGAATTTATGTTTATCTGTTACGATACAAATCGAGAAAGTCCATATTCAACGAATATTCCTACTCCTTTATTTTAGTTAGTGAAATATATGATTTCGAGAAAACAAATCTTGTTAGTTAAGATGCAGTCATCCAACATTATTTTTACTTTTTGAATTCGAAAGTTCTAGCTTCTATAAAACATGAAAAGTTTTTTTTTTTAATTATATTGTATGACTATGGATATGATAGCCGTATAATTCGTTCTATATATATATATCTACTTTTAATTATAGAAACCTGTTTCTGTACATAAAATATCTATATATAAACCACAAAAAAAAATTCAAGTATACTAAACAACTTATTTTTAGGAAATCTTCATTAACTTTTAAGAAATCTTATTACAACAAAGTTAGAAAGTCTTTCTAAAACTTTAGGAAAATTTCCTAAATATTTTATGGTATTTTTCTTTTCTCAAAGCGCATCTGTACCTAAATCTCATTACCATTTGTGATAATATATATTCTAGCTAATCTTTCTCTAAAAATGTTCAAGATAAGTTTTATGGACTTTGAGAAGGTGGGGTAGCCATCATATTGTGGTAATGTAGGCCGGCTTAACTAAGGGGGCAAGAGAGCCATCGTCCCAGGGCCCATGCCAATTTTTTTTTTTTTTAGATATTTAATAATTTTTAATAATAAATATATATAAAATGAGATCAGTTTTACAGTCAAAAGAATTCAGATATATATATATATATATATTTATCAATTTTCATAACTAAATTTCTATAAATCTCATATAAAATAGTTAAAAATTTATATGTTTTAAAACAAACATCAAAAATCTTTTTTTTTCAATGTAAATAACCTAAAAAAAATTATTGCCGAGAGACCTGGAAAAGTATTGAGCCTTCGATTATTTGGTCGTTTTCCTCTTATATGATTTATATATTTAATTGAACCCAATCCCCAAATACTCTTGTAGTAGAGTGATGGACCTTTGTTGACCAAAAAAAAAGAAAAAGTGATGGACCCTAAGCTGTTGCACATCTATCTTATTCTATTGGGCCAAAGCAAGGTTATGTATTGATTCAAAGCTTTGTTAAGGAGATTGTTCAGCATCAATTACTAATGGAAGATATACATATGGAGACATTTCGATATATTAAGGGGGTGTATTCAATCTAGCATTTGTATTAAAATCACAAATTTTATGTTATTCAAATATAAATTTTAATTTTTTTTTTAAATCTCATGTTATTGAACTAGTGATTTATAAATGAACCTTTAAATTCACTATTATTAGAAATATTTTTGAAGTACTGGATTTTATGGGACTTTTAGTGATTTGAAAATGTTTTGGTGGAGTTTCTTAGTCATAAAAAATCAAAATCAAAATCTCATGATTTTAAGTGAGATTTCATAGAATTTTTAAAACAAATTATAACAACTTACCTAATTCACTCAAATCATCTAAAAACTTAGTAAAATTCAAATATTTCCAAATCCTTCTAAATATTAGATTGAATACACCCCCTAAGAAGACAGAACAAGCCATATGAATATGAATATACAAGCCACGGTATTTATTTTATTTTTATTTTTACAAACATTAATTTATCCTAATTAATATGAAATTTTTTATTTTTATTCAAAAGAGTGTTATACGTACGGTATAAGCATACTGCAATTCAAAGCTTAACACGCTTAAACGTTAAAACGTATAATCTGAATTTAGACGACTTCACCAGTCTAAACCAGCCGCTTAAAGTCTTACGCCACGGTGTAAACTTTCCAAGTTGTAAAAATTGTAAACTTAAAATATACAATTTCTTTGGTTTTCTGGGTAAAATTGAAATAGAAGAACCCTAAATCGATTTGAGGGGACTTGTGGTTTTTTTTGTTTTTTTTGTTTATTTATTTATTTTTATTAATTAATTAATTATTATTATTTTTATTGATTTAACTATGTTTTAAAATATTCATAACGGAGGAATTTAAAATTTTAACGGATTTTATTCTCTTATTTAACAAAGTTAACTATTTCGTTTAAAAAATTGATGGCGCGTACTCGATATCCACGTTGAGGGTTTATTATGTTAAAAGTTATGGGTTGAAGGTTTATAGTGTTAGTATAAAACTATGGAGATTTAAAGTGTCAGTAGCTGTCTCCTTGAAGGTTTTTAATGCGATTTTCCCAAATGGAGTTTAGGTTTCGGGTTAGTCTAATTTTGGTTTACCCGTTCTAATCGGATCGTAATCCGGTTTAGTTTCGTTTTTAATTGGTTAAGCTTCGTTCGGTAAACAATAAACCGAGATTAATCCTGGTTTGTGTGGGTTTTAGTTTCGAACTTTGTTTCGTGTGTAAATAAGTTTTGAACTTTCAAACTGTGGAAATATAAATTTCGAATTTTCAAATGACGTGAAACTAGAATGAGAATTGTATCTTTGTATAGATGTGTTAATATTTTTAAGAGGCAAATAGGTCATTTGCCTTAAATATAATATGAACGAGACTTGTATGTTATATAACTTACATTATCTCACTCGTGGACAACTGTTATTTATAATTGAGAGTAAAATAAAATAAACCAGATTGGTAAAGCGGACCAACCAAGAATTTTTGGTCTTTTCTTGTTGTCAGGATCCTCTGTGGAACTTTCGCTTACATATGTACTTGTGTGTATATTTTTTAGTTATTATTCGAAGTCTAGTTGTTAATTTCGAACAGACGTATGGCGACTAGCCTAGAGCAGACAACAACTAGTCTTGCTGCAATTTCTAATTGTATTTATAAAAACTAAAGTTTTTCTAAAAATAATTTTAAAGAAACTACGAAATGAATAAAAGGGAAATCAGCCAATTTTTCTCAGTGTCATTTGATTCTGAATTACAAACACCTTGCACATAAACCGATAATATCCGGTTAGTTGGTTGAGTAGCCAATGACGGAGGCTTAATTTCATGTAGGTGCATAATTGAATTGGTCGTTTTCTTTTTAATATGAATTGTATAAGTCTTTGTAAGTTCCTCTTCTTTGATGTCAGTGTCGAAGAGTGGAACTGGAGCCTGGAGGTGACATGTAGATGCATAAGTAAATCGGTTGCATACACTACTCCTGTTACCATTTTATTTAGAGAAACCCAAAGATGTGAAGGTCAAATTGTTCTGCAAATCTTAAGGATCATATCTAGTTGTCATACTAAAAGGATCAACGCTTTCTGTCGACAACAACATTTTTTAATTATTAAACACGAAAGTTGTATTTGAAATAATCAGACTCTAAATCATTAATCTATCTTTAAATGAAGGGGGTTAACTTGATTTTTTTATTTTCATGTGCCACGACTTTTGGTTCGACCGTGTGGGATTTTTTTCCATCCAACTCAAAAGGAATATATATATGTAAAATAAATTAAGATATACACTAAGTTTGTTGTATATTAAACAATTGATGACCATTGTGTTTTGAGTTTATTCTTAGACTATTTTGGATTATATTATTATTGAAGAATCGTCCAAAATTCCGTGACACTTGATTCTTAGAATCCAAACAAAAAATTCTCTTCACATATTGTATAGATAATGAGTATTGTCAATTTGTTACATAGAATGAGATTCATTCCCCATGTGAAAGCTCTGCCCCAATTCGAAGACTTCACTTCCACCTATGCACTGTTATAGTATACAGAGAGGACCATTTAATTATATTATAGAAATCTAAAGTGTGTATCTAACTGATCCCCAAACCCGAGTTAAAACAAAATGACTTGATAGATTTTAAGTTTATGCAGATGGGTTTCACTTTGAATAACAGTTTAAGTTCCTAATAACCGGTTGAGTTAAACGAAGGGTTCGTTTTAAATGTTGATGGACCAGGATTTAAGCAATTCTACTGCAATATCAATTAATCAATTATGGTTGACCATTATAGATGTTTTCAATGATTAAAAAAAAAACGAATTTTGTAAGACGAGAGCTTGGATTTTTTTTCTTTTTATAATGAAAATATTAACTAGTGGATGACCAACATTGTAAAATCAAACCAAACCATTAAAACACTCTTCAATTTTGTACTTTTAGACTTCTAGTGAAAAATTGAAAGTTCATTGATGGATTAGTTGCAAAACTCTCTAGGGAAGTAGATTTATCATAGAGTGAATCTACCCGTAGATACATCTATAGTTTCTCCCATAACTTATATATTTATGCACACCACACCACCTTATTTAATATCTCGAAGTCCTTGGATGGCCTTGCACCCGCCGGTACGAACAGTTCATTGGGATAATTAGGGGTGGGCATTCGGATATTCGGATCGGATATTTTAGGTTTCGGGTATTTCGGATCAAGAGGTTTTGTTATCGATCGAGTATTTTTAAAATTCAGATCGGGTTCGGTTCGGTACCTTCTAAGTTCGGGTTGGTTCATGTATTTTTTAAGATTTGAAAAAATTCGAGTACGGTTCAGTTCTTATCCAAAAGTATCCAAAATACCGGAAAAATCCGGGATAAACCAAAACATGTGTATTCGATATACCCTTAGTATCAAAAATATATCCAAATACCCGAAAATAACTAATATATTCGGGTTTATAATTATAATTTTAAGTATTTGGGTTTAAATCAAGTATAAATATAATTAATAGTTTTAGGTATATAATTATACTTTGAGTATTTCAGGTATCTATTCGGTTTTTGGTTCGGTACATGTTCGGTTTCAGTTTTTCGTATATAGAAATTTATGATCTATTCGAATATTTTGATGGATCCGAAAATCCTTCGATTCATGTATTTTTGGATCGGTACCGGTTCAGATTTTTTGCCCGGACCTAAGGATAATGATGCTGTTTGGTTTAAGTCACGAGTTCCCATTCATGTCTTCATTTGTTGAAAAAATCTGCTTATACTTCGTTAATGAGAAATAATTGAATATAAGCAGATTTTTCCAATGCATTATAGGTGGTTAATAGTATACGATTACGATTTTGAAATTTTATGAAAGAGTTGGTGACCCATGGGGCTCAAAAGTTAAGGTAGAGACAGTAAGCAGTTGGAGTATTATAACATATAGTTTATTAATTTAATTCGGATTTTATTAATTATTTGTTGAGACAAAACAAGCGAAAGGGAATATGTGTTGTGACATATTTGGATTTTAGTGCTCTTTCTTATGGTTATTTTTATGATTATGACAGAATATCATGTTACGTACTGAGATGCGAGTGTATATGGAAACGAGCTTATTACGACGTTTCACAATCGAGGAATTAATAAACATTAAACTATTGAGTGTTATTAAATTTTTCGTTATTGAATTATTGTTTTACAAAAAAAAACACCTTTCGTATTTTTTTTTGTTTCTCTAACTTGTCGGCTAGATTTCGTGCAATTATAATAGAAAAAACATTGGTTGCTTTCGAGTTACATTAGCTTATGAGAGGCGTGTCTAATGAACAAATAAAAATTACCTGAGTCCCCTTAATATTATACAGTTGAATCCCAAATTTTTAAGATTTCATCTGGTATATTGGTATTTGGTAATATATGTCTTTTAGAGATATTTTTCTTGACTTTGAAATATAATATCATATATTAAGAAAATATCATCAATCGTCTATAAATTACACAAGATAATATATAAATTCATAAAAAGATTTGCCTCCCATATATAAAATGAGAGAGAAAGAAAGGCGATTCTTTTGGCGATTTCTTTCGCATTCATCTCCTTTCGTTACCAACCGTCATCTTTCTAAGGAGAGCGTTTGTCGCCGGTTACCGGCGGTTACTTCAGGCGATAACATCGGGATAACTGTCGGCATCCCAACCGTCAACATTGCTGATGTATATATACCCTGTGTCTGTACTTCGGGCTGTTTCAATGGTTCAAATCCGGGAACTTTCTTTCCCTTGTTTCTGTTAATCATGGCTGATAAAGTTCGAAGACAACTACAAGAAATTTCTCTAGGCATTGAGGATGAGATTGTGAATCTGCCTCTCGATCTTTGCGAGGAAGCCGCCAATGAAAACCGATTCAGTTTAATCGGAAAACCGGTGAACCCCAGAAGACAAAATCTGAGGGCAATGATGATTGCGTTACCGAGACTCTGGGGTGTTGGAGATGAAGTTACTGGAAGAATTTTGGAGAATAAAAAGATTCAATTCTTATTCCAATCTGAAGAGGTTCTGCAATCCATTCTGCGTCGTGGACCATGGTCTTTCAATGACTGGATGTGTGTGTTTCAGAAATGGAATCCTCTTCATAACGATGGCGACTTACAACACATCCCTTTCTGGGTACAAATCAAAGGAATACCACTGCAGTTTCTGACCCTTCGAATGGTGACGCATATCGGACGAACGATGGGCCATTTCCTGGAAACGGACTTCGACGGAGATGGTGCACAACATGTTAACTACGTGCGAGTTCGACTTCTATGGAATACCGAAACACCGCTCCGGTTCCAACGAATTTTCCAATTTGGTAACGAATCCTCTATATTAAAGTTCCGTTATGAAAAATTGAGGAACTTTTGCTCTGTATGTGGAATCATGTCGCATGATGCAATGGAATGTCCTGCCAACAACGAGCCAGCGGCTGATGCACCTGAAGACGATGATAATGATGATGACGATGGGCCACCAGGTTTCTCTAGTCCAAGTAAGACAACCGATGAAACACCAAGTGAAACACAGACAAAAGAGAAAGCAGGGGATGGCAAACAATCGGGTAAAAAAAGGAAAGCTGATGCAGGATCGAGTCCTGAAAATGGGAGTACACAGGTTAGTCACTGTGACATAAGACAGATGTTCTCTACGGATGAATGCCATGAAAGCATATCAAAGAGAGTCAGAACTCACGCTGAAGTTATTGGAAGCCAGAACTGGGTATTGAAATCAAATGATGGAGCAAGTTCTTCGAACGCAGCAAGTGGACGGAATGATTCGACTCAACCACATCACGACCGAGACGGCACGGTGGGCCAGAAACCACCGGAGGAGGAATGAATACAGCGTTTTGGAACTGCCGGGGCTTGAAAGGGTCCCTGGTAGTTCGACGCCTAAAGGGGATTAAGGCAACTTACTCTCCGGACATACTCTTTCTGGTGGAAACTAAGAATCCTGATGATGTCGTCCGAGATGTGGCAGTGCAGTTGAATTATGATAATGTTAAGTGTGTTTCTCCTGTTGGTATTGGGGGGGGTTTAGCTTTGATGTGGAACAACTCAGTCTCTGTTAATTTTCATTACGTTGATGCAAGACTTATCGATTGTACTATTACTAATAAAGAAGGTTCCTACTACTTATCCTGTGTATATGGAAATCCAATCAGAAAATTGAGGCATATTTTATGGGAAAGATTACAGCGCATCGCTTCAACAAGGGTTGGTCCTTGGATTATGTGTGGAGATTTCAATGAAATCCTTAATGCTAATGAGAAAAAAGGGGGTCGAATACGTGAACCTTGGAGCCTAGTTGATTTCCGGAATATGGCTAATCACTGTCGAGTTAAGGATCTTCCTTTTAAAGGTAATAACATGACATGGAATGGGAAAAGGAGAACCTATAACGTAGAAAGCTGGATTGATAGAGCCATGGCGAATGATGAATGGCGAGCATCATACCCGGCTTCTGAAGTAGAATATCTGCAACTCATTGAATCAGATCATCGTCCTGGAATCATTAAAATTAGAAAATTCTCGGAACATGGTATCCGACCTTTTAGATTTGATAGTCGTCTCTGTCAAATTCCTGAGTTTGAGAACGTGGTTAAAGAAGGATGGAATCCGACGAGGGGAAATCGAAATATGTATGTCTCAGATCGTATCCGTGTTTGCCGGAAAGCCATTGCCGATTGGAAGAGATCAAACAACCGAAACTCAGCAAAACGAATCAAGGAAATCAGTTCCGAGATCGATGCAGCCCATACTAACCCATCTGCTTCCCTACAAACAATCCATGAACTAAGAAGACAACTATCTCTGGCCTATAATGATGAAGAAACCTACTGGCAAATCAAAAGTAGAAACCAGTGGTTAAAAAAAGGAGATCGAAACACTCGGTTTTACCATGCCACAACAAAGAATCGAAGAGCACGAAATCGCATAACCACTCTGAAAAATAGTAATGGAATCGATATCTATGGAAATCGGGAGATTGCAAAGGAAGCAGAATTATACTTTAGTAATCTTTTTACTACATCTGGTCAACGTGATCTGCATACAGTGTTAAATAATCTCAACAATGTAGTCACAGAACAAATGAATACAGAGCTTACAAGGGACGTTACTACAGACGAGATTAAGAAAGCACTCTTCTCCATCGGAGCCTCACGCGCCCCTGGCCCAGACGGGTTTACTGCTGGATTTTACCAACACTACTGGAATATTGCTGGACCTGCCATCGTTAATGAAGTTTCACGATTCTTTAAAGACGGTTCCTTTAATGAAGAACTCAATCATACAAATCTTTGTTTGATTCCGAAACCAGACAACCCAACAACGATGAAGGATTTTAGACCGATTAGCCTTTGCAACGTCATTTATAAAGTTATCTCCAAGATCCTCGTTCAGCGATTGAAACAGATACTACCATCGACTGTATCGGACAACCAAGCAGCCTTCACTTCTGGAAGATTCATTACTGATAACGTTTTAATCGCGCATGAAGTGTTACATTCACTTAAGAGTCGCAAACGCTGTGCAACATCATATATGGCAGTAAAGACAGATATTAGTAAAGCTTATGACCGGATTGAATGGGACTTCTTGGAACAGGTTCTTCGAAAAAAAGGATTCAATGAGAAATGGGTTAATTGGATCATGAAATGTGTTACAACAGTATCCTTTTCTATTTTAATTAATGGGAGCCCATATGGAAAATTTAGGGCATCGCGTGGATTACGACAAGGTGATCCTTTATCGCCTTATCTCTTCATCTTATGTTCAGATGTTCTTAGTGCTTTGATTACTCAAGCTGAGAGAGATAGGAGAATTCAAGGGATACGAATCAGTATTGGTGGACCATCAGTGTCACATTTATTATTCGCTGATGATTCCTTGTTCTTTCTGAAGTCAGACATGCGGAACAGCAATCAGTTACTAAAGATCTTTGATGATTACGCCAAAGCTTCTGGACAGTTGATTAATCTGGATAAATCAACAATCACATTTGGTGAAAAAGTCTTCCACCATACTAGAGAAAGTATCCAACAATTACTACAGATTCCGAATATTGGGGGTGGCGGAAAATACCTTGGTCTTCCTGAGCAGTTTGGCCGTAAAAAGAAGGAAATGTTCGCATATATTAAAGAAAACGTGCAGAAAAAAGTTAATGGTTGGCAAACAAGATTTCTATCTACTGCTGGAAAAGAAATACTCATCAAATCTGTTGGTTATGCAATGCCAGTGTATTCTATGAACTGCTTTCAGTTACCAATGGAACTCTGTTCGGAAATTGATGGTATGCTTTCTCGTTTTTGGAGAGGGTCTACTGAAAACACAAAGAAAATGGCTTGGGTGTCCTGGAAAAAGATGTCACACTCAAAAAGAAATGGTGGAATGGGTTTCAGAGATCTACACAAGTTTAACCAAGCGTTACTAGCTAATCAAGCATGGAAACTACTCCGACGACCACAAAGTCTTCTATATCGTCTTCTTAAAGGACGTTATTTTAGACAAGGTAATCTCTTATCGGCAAAACCGGGTACACAACCATCCTACGGTTGGAGTTCTTTACGATTTGGCTGTGAATTATTAAGCAAAGGAATTCAACACCGGATAGGAAACGGAGAATGTACAAAATTATCTGTTGATGCATGGCTCCCAACCTTACCGCCACGACCACCTAATCTCAGGAACCCCTTGGACCCTGAGATTCGTGTTAAAGAATTGCTGGACCCGATTACAAAACAATGGAATGAAGACAAAATTCAGGAGATCATTGATCCTATGGACCACCATATCATCCGAAAAATTTTTCTTCCCCTACGACCGACGGAGGATGATTATATATGGGCCTATAATGCTGATGGAAACTACTCGGTTAAATCAGGTTATTGGGTAGCCTCGAACCTATGGGGAGACGAGGATGAACCCAAACCACCTCTAGCACTAAACCCAGACATAGCTTCGGGGATCTGGAAGCTAAGTATTATTCCAAAACTACAGCATTTCTTATGGAGAATAGCATCAAGAGCAATTGGTGTATCGGAAAATTTAAGACGACGAAACATTATGGTTAACCCATATTGCAATCGTTGTTGCACTGAAGAAGAAACAAGCAATCATCTATTCTTTATCTGTGACTATGCGGCAACGGCTTGGAGAATGATAGGATTACCAACCAATATACTATGCAATCCGACTACTCCAATAGAGGAAAAACTGCGGTACCTTTTATCCCTCTATTCTGATGATAAAATTGATAATCTTCAACGATCCTTACCATTCTGGATTATGTGGAGATTATGGAAAGCTCGTAATGATTTACTTTTTAACAAAGTGAATATTGCGATACACGAAATAGTTAATCGGGCAGTTGCCGATACAAGGGAATGGCTATCAGTTATGATGGCAGAAGTCAACGAAACATTTAGAACTTATCAACAACGATCAACTAGACCGGGGCAATGGAAAAAACCACCACATCACATGGTGAAATGCAATTACGATGCTTCACACCATCAAGGAAATACTAACTCTGGTTTAGGGTGGATTATCCGAAACTACAATGGAATTTTTCTCGATTGTGGGATGGGGAAATATCAGGGACGTATATCAGCAATGGAGGCGGAACTTACTTCCTTACTTTGGGCAATGCAAGCGACATGGGCTCTAGGATACAAACATGTGGAATTTGAAGGTGACAATCTTAATGTTTCCAATCTCTTAAATTATCAGGGGAACAGTCTCAGATTTCAACACTACATAGATGCAATCCAAGAATGGAGGTCAATGTTTCTAGAAGTTAAATTCACATTTCGACATCGTGAGGCAAATACTTGTGCTGATATGCTGGCAAAGAAAGCTATTCAATGTAATAATCAATGGTCTTTGTATCATAGTTGTCCTCAATTCCTACAAACATATGTAAACAACGATATGATTTTCGATAACTAATAAAGGTAATTTAGACGGAAAAAAAAAAAAAATATATAAATTCATAATTAACGTCAATTTTATTAGAATAAAATGTATACAAGTTTTTTTTTTTTCCCCTTTGCCTTGGTCCAGTAAACTCTAAACCCGGCTCTATATATACGTTTTAGGATAAGATGTCGGATCCAAAGTTTAAGAATATAATTATTCTTTCCAAACATATATAGTATTCGAACCAAGAGGTTGTAGTGAATTGGTTCCCATTCGAAGTGAGTTTCGGATCTGTTGGTCCAGGCCGGGGATCGAATCCCCCCAGATGCGGAATTATCGCACTAACTCTTGGTCAAATGGAGCATCATAAGTGGACTGTGTCACTCTCGCTCGAAATATTAATCTGGACCCGTTAAGAGCCTGAGATTACTTCCGAATCTAATTAAAAAAAACAAAACATATATAGTATTCGTATTATAGTCTAACAAAATACCCTTGTTTATAATTTGGATAAAATATAACTCACGATTACCGTGGCTTCATATATAATTGATCCAAAGTTACTTTGATCGCAACACTAACGGTATAAGTTTTTTTTTTTTTAACATTTCATAACTAACGGTATAAGCTGATGAAAAATAAGCATCATCAATTGTTCAATTTTTGTTACTTTCTAAATCAGCGATACACGCCTCTTCTTGTTTTATGTATTGGAGACTAGAACATGTCTATAACATTTTTGTGAATGAATTATATAATAGTGCTTTTTGTGAATGAATTATATAATACACTATGACTTAATCCGCGCTAATTATAGCATGAGGTCATTTATTTATAAAAAAATATTTTGAAATTTAAGAAAAATTGATTTTATTTGAATTTTATAATATGACTAACTCATGATTATAAATAGAATTGTTAAACGGAATAATTTGTCTATTTAATCCGTTTTGCAGTAGACTAATATATTATTCGGGCTAATCCGTAAAATCTATAATCTTGAAAATATAACTCTATTTTGCACTGCTTAATGACTATAGTTTTGTGGTTAGTTCAAGAACTCTTCAAAAATTTAGTAAATATTTTACAACTTTTATTTTGATATAAATTCAAATACAATATAATAAACTATAGTGAAAATATATCAAGATTTTGAATAAATTCAACTTTTATTTTTGTTTTATGAATTGATTATATTATTTAAAAATATATAGTAAATAATATTTTTAATGCAAAATAAATATTTTTTATATTCTTATCTCTAATTGTAATTGGCGATTATATCATTTTCTATTTCAATTATTTTTTGTTATTTGTAATGGCATTTCATGTAATAACTTACAAAAAAAATTATATTTTCAAAAATGCCTTCTTAAATAATATATATATATATATATATATATAATATGTGTGTGTGTTAGTGTGTATATATGTCATATGTGCGTATGTGTGTGTGTGCGAATTAATTTATAATACGATTTTTTTTTAATCAGAAAATCCATAATACACGTAATATATAATGCAGATTAATTTTAATTAAAGCCATCGAAAACCCTAAATTAATAGAATAAGCAACTAAGATCTATGGGACAATTATTCATCATTCTCTCTCTCTCTTTCTCTGAAATTGTGACAGAAAATATTCCTTCATCATGTGACTTGATTTTGGATGTGGTTACACAACATGCTTCAAATAATCACGTAAGGGAGTATAGACATAGTCAATTTATAAAGCCTTTGCTCTTTTTTATATCAGCATACTTCAAAATAAAACGCATGACCAGTATTTTGGATAGCCACAACGTATACATTATCATTTCAACGACTAATTGATATATAACGTTTTTATAAACGCATATATTTAGTAGCTACAGAGTTCCTATGCTGATTTTCATATATATTTTACACTTCAGCATAACACCTTTACCCAAATAAAAACTTAATCATAACTTAATTGGTCCATCTGACCCCATTAACCAATCTTTTGCGTATAGATATATATCTCAATGTCGTATTAGAAACTGATATTAAGCATTGTATATGATTCATTAGCGGGTAAAATTATCTTGAGTTGTAATAATAATAGACTTAATAGTAACAGGATGATTGAGGGTGCCACGAAAATGCCAAGAAAATATATTAAGTACGAGAAAATGGTATATATAAAGTATCTCAAGCCTCTAGTGCTTTAGACACGGATATAACTAGATATTTCCTTTAAATTTTCCATTTTTATGAACTGTTATTTTCATACATTTCTCAATAAATTAAAAAAACCCTCAAAAATCTGTATATATCGATACATTTTAGACACGCAAAACCAAGGAAAGATAAACCAAAGTAACACACAGACACATAGTCAGTCCCACATAAAGTTTTGTATTATATATATAAAATTTTCCATACCTCATTCTTTTTGGTAGAAATTCATCCATGATCCATCAATCAATTTCCCTTGGGTGGATCGGTCCCTAGCCTAAGCTCAAGATCTAAATCCTCAAAGTGATCATCCTTGTGTTTGATCTCCTCGTTTCTTGTAATTATGGCACTCTTACAAGATAAACTTGAAATGAAAATCGACGGCTGCGATGAACTCTCACGCATTCGTCTTCTCTTAAGGATATCACCCCTCCCAATCTCTTCATCGCCCCCTTGAGCAGTAATCGGAAGACCCTGGTGGATCACCAGATTCATGCTCACCGAGAGATCAGTGGTGCTTCCAAGCTTAATTTTTGCTTTAACCCCGTTTTTTGGTACATCTCTCTCGATCTTTCTCTTATTGCCTCCTTCCATAACCGGAATTTCATAAAGATCACAACGCTTTTGCTCAACAAAAGTACCCGGGCGCGACCATGGGGAAGAAGAGAGAATCTTTTTAGAATTCTTGGAATGTTCTACAGAAAAAGAAGGAGAAGGGGAAGAAGTATCTTGTTTTTGAGGCAAACCGGAAGAAACCCTAGAAGGATTCAAATACGGTAAAGAAGAAGGAGAAGAGGAAAGATCAATAACACAAGAGTGTTGAGACTTAAAACGATTAGGGTTGGAGTTAAAAACCAAAGTATAGCAAGAGGTTTCACGAATATCATCGCTATTGTTATGAGATGGATACTCCGGAGACGAAGTAGACTTGGAGAATAAGTATCGGTCGTCGGATTGCTTAAGCCGAGCTCTGTCTCTTCGGTGAACGTTCATGTGGCCACCAAGGGCTTGAGCCGATCTAAACTCTCTCCGGCAAAAGCTACACGCGTAAGATCTTGGAGGCCACAAAGATCCGGCGGCATCGTCTTCCGCGAAGGCCAGCTCTTCCCATGATGATTCTTTGTTGCTTTTCTTGGGGATCCAGAGGCCACCGGATTTCTCCATTAATCTAGGGGAATTTGAGAAGTTGACGGAAAACCCTAGAAGAAATTATTTTTTTCCTCTTTTTTTTTCTGGGTGGTTAGAGGAACCCTAGATGATTAATATTAGGTGGAGGATTACGGAAAAACATGGCGTAATGACAATAATGGAGGTCAAGATGTAATATAAAGAAATTTAAACCAAAACCAGTGGAGTATTTTTAAACGATCAGTGGGTTATATATATATTGTTTATTACACTACAAGAAAACACAGTTTTTGCGACTACCAAAATAGTCCCAAAATAGTCGCAAATGACTAATTTGCGACTATTTTAGGACTAAAACAAATAGTCGCAAATATTTGGTCGCTAAATCAAGTAGTCACAAAATAGTAGCTATTTTTGCGACTAATATGTGACACCTATTATCAGTCCTAATTTAGAGACTGATTTGCTACTACTTGTAAAAAAAATAATTAAAAAAAAAACAAAAACAAAATTCCAAAAAATTAGATTTTTATTTATTAATTTAATTAATTTACAAAAATGAAAAAAAAAAAAAAAAAAAAAAGAAAACCGAAGAACCGCCCAACAC